>CM060308.1:101344909-101352409 GCA_030674185.1 Monoplex corrugatus | reverse complement strand
ATGTTCACATACAATCATAATTAATGGTAACTGTCTCTAAGAAAATGGATACAATCTTTACATTTCATCATTTTGAAGGATGACTGTCTCTTTAACAAGAGCAGAAACCAATCGCAATGCAATCTTTATATACAATCATCATTAATGGTGAGTGTCTCTTTAACAAATAGAAATACAATACAATTTTCACATACGATCATAATCAAGGGTGAGGTCTTTTTAACAAGTATAGATACAATCACACTAAAATCTTCACCTACAATCATAATTGAGGGTGACTGTCTCTTTAACAAGAACAGACACAACCGCACTTCTTATCTTCACATTCAACACGAATTAGGGAATGCTGTCTCTTTACCAAAACTAAACACACACTATAATGTTCACACAATTGAAGGAGACTGTCTCTTTAACAAGAATAGAAATGATCATACTTCTATCTTTAAATATAATCCTACTTAAGGATGACTGTCTCTTTAACAACACTACAAACAACCGCACAACAAATTTCACCTCCAATCATAATCGAGGGCGGCTGGTCTCTCTTACACAAACATAATCACATTACAATTTTCACACAGTCTCATTTCACGCCATGCTGTGATTACGCACCACCATCACCCTCCCCACTCACACACTGTACGCAGGCAACCCCCACCCCCATGTCCTTCCCCTTCCAATGTGTATATGATTTGTACATTTAGATTGTTTTTGTCAATATGAGTACATGTTCAGTCAACAACGAGAGCGTGTGCTTTGATTTGATTTGTACAACAGACCACACAAACAACCAAAACAGACAAACAGACCACATAAACAAACACACCAAACAAGAAAACACTAGAAACACCAGTGGCTAAAACAATGACTTGACATTTCAGGTTCACATGCACTACAAACTCTTCGTGACAGGCTTGACAGGACACCCTGTCAACCATGCCCACCTGACCCTTCCTTTTCTGGCACACCTCTTACTACTTTTACCCCAGTCTCACAAGAAGAAATTCTCAACACAATCAGATCCATATCGTTCAAAACCTGCGAACTGGATCCTCTTCCAGGTTCTCTCTACTCCGACTGTCTCCCTACTCTCCTCCCATTCATCACTGACATCATCAACACTTCTCTTCAAACTGGAACTGTCCCAGATTTTTCAAGTCTGCTATTGTTCACCCTCTCCTCAAGAAATACAATTTAGACCCAAATGAACTGAAAAATTACAGGCCTATCTCTAATCTCTCTTTCTTGTCAAAACTCATCGAAAAAGTTGTCCTCAACCAGCTGAACTCTCACCTGTCTGCCAACAATCTCCTCAATCCTTTCCAGTCAGCCTACCGTCACTGCCATAGCACTGAAACTGCCCTGCTACACATTCTCAACAATCTCCTCCTTGCAACTGATACTGGCAAAGTCTCTCTCCTCACACTCCTTGATCTGTCTGCAGCCTTCGATACCATTGATCATGGTATTCTCCTTTCTAGACTTCATCATACTTTTGGCATCTCTGACATTGCTCTCTCCTGGTTCACTTCATATCTATCAAACAGAAAACAAACTGTTCTCATTAATGGCACTTACTCTCAACCTGCATACCTGACCTGTGGTGTTCCACAAGGATCTGTCCTTGCCCTGTTCTTTTCACTCTTTATACCTCCCCCCTGTCCGCCATCATCAACTCCCACTCTATAAAACACCACTTCTATGCTGATGACACCCAACTTCTAGACAGTGACACACCAGACAATATACAGCGCCTCTTGACTCGCACCATTGAGTGTTACTCGGACATTAAGAACTGGATGACGTTCAACAAACTTCAGCTTAATGATGACAAGACAGAAGCTATCCTCATTGGCACCCGTCAGAAACTTTCTCAGCTGCCTCCTCTTTCTCTCCCATTATGTAACACATCAGTTCCAATTTCTGATTCAGCTAAAAACCTTGGTGTCTGCATTGACTCTACCCTCTCCATGAACAACTTTGTTTCTCAAACTGCCAGATCTTGCTACTATCACCTCCATCGTATAAGCCTGATCAGGAAGTATCTCTCTGTGGAAACAACTGCAAAACTCGTTCTCTCCTTCACAATGTCTCGCATTGACTATTGCAATTCACTCCTGTCTGGTCTTCCTGCCTCCACCATTCACATCCTACAGCGCATTCAAAACAATGCTGCACGCCTTGTACTCAAAAAGGAAAAAGCTGACCACATATCTCATCTCCTGGCACAACTTCACTGGCTCCCTGTATCAAAGCGCATACAGTACAAACTAGACACCATGTGCTACAAAAGCCTCAATAACGCAGCCCCCGATTACCTGTCAAGCCTACTTCAGATCTATGTTCCCTCACGTACCCTCCGCTCTGCCTCCGATCCTCTGACATTTCGCTTTCCACGCACTAAGCTCAATACCTATGGTCCACGAGCCTTCTCTGTTTCTGGTCCACTTTCCTGAACAAACTTCCTCTCTCAGTCCGTCAGCAACCTACTTTTGTCTCCTTCAAGTCCGCTCTCAAAACTCACCTTTTCTCCTCTGCATAAAATCCTGACCTCACTCAATCCCCTCTGCAGCCTGTCTCCACTCGGAGGGGAATTACATTGTAATATATAATTGTATACAATATGCTCTCTATAATTTTCCATTGCTTTTATTCTTTCTCCCCATTTATAGCCGTGTGCGTGTGTGTGTGCGCGCGCGCGTGTGTGTGTTGTGTGTGTGTGTGTGTGTGTGTGTGTGTGTGTGTGTGTGTGCGTGTGTACGTGCGTGTGTGTGCGTGCGTGCGTGTGTGTCTGTTTTAGCGCTTAGATTTGATTTCATCAAGATTTTGCGCTATATAAAATATTGTATTGTATTGTATTGTATTGTACTACATGCAGGGTACGCGTGAACTACAGGCGTGTTCTAGAAAGATTATTGTCAATGACATATGGCAAATACTAGCATCCATGTTTCGTCATTTGCTGATTTAAAAACCATTCTACATGGTCAATAATGCTTTGTATGAAAACCTTCATTCACAAATGTATCGTCTGACATGTTAATTGAAGCTTTGTGTTCTCAGTGTCGTAAAATGTGTTGAAATATCTTCTGAGTAAATTCACCTGAGCCATAATCTTTTTTGGTTGTTGGTTTGGTTTTGGTTTGGTTTGGTTTGGTTTGGTTGTGGTGTGGTGTGGTGTGGTGTGGTGGTTTGGTTTGGTTTGGTTTGGTTTGGTTTGGTTTGGTTTGGTTTAGTTTGGTTTGGTTTGGTTTGATTTGGTTGTCTGTCTGTCTGTCTGTCTGTCTGTCTGTCTGTCTGTCTGTCTATCTATCTGTCTGTCGGTCGGTCGGTCGGTCGGTCGGTCGGTCGGTCGGTTGGTTGGTTAGTTGGTTGGTTGGTTGTCATAACTTGCTTCCCCCAACCTACAGTCAGTGGCATAGACCCGTGTGTGTGTGTGTGTGTGTTGTGTGTGTGTGTGTGTGTGTGTGTGTGTGTATGTGTGTTGTGTGTGTGTGTGTGTGTGTATGTGTATGTGTGTGTGTGTGAGTGTGTGTATGTGTGTGTGTGAGCGTGTGTGTGTGTTCGTGTGTGTGTGTGTTCGTGTGTGTGTGTGTATGTATGTGTGTGTATGTGTGTGTGTGTGACGTGTGTGTGCGTGTGTGCGTGCGCATGTGTTTACCCTTATTACCAAGCTTTTTGAAATAATACACAACAGATGTTACATATCTAGATGGGCTTACTGAGTGTAGTCAGATTTTAACATGATACCGATTTATGCAATGCTGTTTGTGGTGCAAATACATCATGCGTGCAGGTGGTGTATGTGTGAATGTGTATGTAATAATAATAGTAATAAATATACAATAAAATTGATAATAATAATAATGAAGATGATGATAAAATGATAACAATCATCACCAACATAAATAAAATGATAATAACAATCATCATCGTCATAATAACAACAACAACAATATCAATAATGATAATATTTCCATTCACACAGTGCAAACTTACTATGCCAGAGAATGCTCTTTAACAGCGTAAGCATTCATCATCATCATCATCAGGTGCCCTGCCGCATGGCGTTGGCGACCATGGACTTCCAACCATCTCTATCTCTCGTTGCCCCCAGCATCTCCCCCACCCTCTTCATCCCCAGCCACTCTGCAAGTCCGTCCAGCATTCTCTCCCTGGGTCTACCTGGTGCTCTCTTTCCTTCCAGCTTTCCCGTTGTGACCAGGTGCTCCAAATCCCCCTTCCTCATAAAATGGCCTATAAATGTTGCTTGTCTTTTCCTAATCTTCCTTATGATTGATCTATTTGTGTCTGCCTCCATCAAGACTGTCTCGTTTGTTTTCTTTGCTGTCCATGGAACTCTCAACATTCTTCTTAGAAACCACATCTCGGCTGCCTCGATCCTGCTCTGGCTTTGTTTGCTGACTGTCTACGCCTCGCATCCGTACAACAGTATTGGTTCTATATAACATTCAAGGACTCTCTTTCTGATGTTAATTGATAGGCATTTGTTGGTAAGAATGCTTGTCATCTTCTTGAATGCTGTTTTGGCTTGGCCGATTCTGCCAGCTATTTCCGATGTGCTTCTGCCGTCTGATGAAATGATCGTTCCCAGGTATTTGAACTTATTAACCTGTGTCAAGGTTGTGCCATTTGCTGTTATTTTGCAGGAGGGGATTTCATGTTTTTTACTGATCACCATGACTTCAGTCTTCCTGCTGTTTAGTTCCAACCCCTTACCTTTGCTTTCTGTTTCTAGTATATTCACAAGGTTTTGTAGGTCCCTTTCATTTTCTGCAATTAGCACGGTGTCATCTGCGTACCGAATGTTGTTAAAACAGCAATGTAGTATAACACTTGGACACATACACTACTACATCAATGCAACATAAGCATTTCAATGCCAGTGCATTGGAATGCAGTACAAATATTTGTGACCTCCCACCACGAAATCAGTCTTAACTAGCATTTTGGGCATTTTGAGATATACATATCATTGGAAAGTGTACATTCTGCTGATTATTTTGGTACTTGAATAAAGGCTTGTACTCAATAAAAAATGTAGAAATTATGTATGTTTAAAGTCATCAAGTTGTATGACGGCCATTTTGAGAAAACGGCCTCTAAAGTTTTTGTGTGCTCTCCTACACGTTTTCCTTAAATTTCTTTATTTGGTGGCTTTGACCCAGTTTGTTTCTAATTTTCGCTGTCATTATCTGAAAGGTGCACCAAAGAGTTTTCCGTCAGTATATTACATGTGCAGGTACTGTACAGGTTACGGTGTATAATAAGAGACAAAAATAGGTACTTTTGGTAGATACCATTTTAAACTGATTAATAATATTTTTTTCAAGAAAAAAAATTCTGTGAGGGATAGATTATAGTCTACAGAAATCAATTTTGAGAAAAAGTCAAAACACCCCAGATAGACCCTCAGTCATCTTTTCAGCTCCTAGTGCTGTTCGACTGACTGCGAGTTAAGACTGATTTCGTGGTGGGAGGTCACATATGTTAGAATGCAGTATAAACATATGTTAGAATGCAGTACAAACATATGTTAGAATGCAGTACAAACATATGTTAGAATGCAGTACAAACATATGTTAGAATGCAGTACAAACATAATGTTAGAATGCAGTACAAACATATGTTAGAATGCAGTACAAACATATGTCAGAATGCAGTACAAACATATGTTAGAATGCAGTACAAACATATGTTAGAATGTAGTACAAACATAATGTTAGAGTGCAGTACAAACATATGTCAGAATGCAGTACAAACATAATGTCAGAATGCAGTACAAACATATGTCAGAATCAGTACAAACATATGTTAGAATGCAGTACAAACATATGTTAGAATGCAGTACAAACATATGTCAGAATCAGTACAAACATATGTCAGAATGCAGTACAAACATATGTTAGAATGCCGTACAAACATATGTTAGAATGCAGATGTTAGAATGCAGTACAAACATATGTTAGAATGCTGTACAAACATATGTTAGAATGCAGTACAAACATGTTAGAATGCAGTACAAACATGTTAGAATGCAGTACAAACATGTTAGAATGCAGTACAAACATATGTTAGAATGCAGTACAAACATATGTTAGAATGCAGTACAAACATATGTCAGAATCAGTACAAACATATGTTAGAATGCAGTACAAACATATGTTAGAATGCAGTACAAACATATGTTAGAATGCAGTACAAACATATGTTAGAATGCAGTACAAACATATGTTAGAATGCAGTACAAACATATGTCAGAATGCAGTACAAACATATGTTAGAATGCAGTACAAACATATGTTAGAATGCAGTACAAACATATGTCAGAATGCAGTACAAACATATGTTAGAATGCAGTACAAACATATGTTAGAGTGCAGTACAAACATATGTCAGAATCAGTACAAACATATGTTAGAATGCAGTACAAACATATGTTAGAATGCAGTACAAACATGTTAGAATGCAGTACAAACATGTTAGAATGCAGTACAAACATATGTTAGAATGCAGTACAAACATGTTAGAATGCAGTACAAACATATGTTAGAATGCAGTACAAACATATGTTAGAATGCAGTACAAACATGTTAGAATGCAGTACAAACATATGTTAGAATGCAGTACAAACATGTTAGAATGCAGTACAAACATATGTTAGAATGCAGTACAAACATATGTTAGAATGCAGTACAAACATGTTAGAATGCAGTACAAACATGTTAGAATGCAGTACAAACATATGTTAGAATGCAGTACAAACATGTTAGAATGCAGTACAAACATATGTTAGAATGCAGTACAAACATATGTTAGAATGCAGTACAAACATATGTTATAATGCAGTACAAACATGTTAGAATGCAGTACAAACATGTTAGAATGCAGTACAAACATATGTTAGAATGCAGTACAAACATGTTAGAATGCAGTACAAACATATGTTAGAATGCAGTACAAACATATGTTAGAATGCAGTACAAACATATGTTAGAATGCAGTACAAACATATGTTAGAATGCAGTACAAACATGTTAGAATGCAGTACAAACATATGTTAGAAGCAGTACAAACATATGTTAGAATGCAGTACAAACATATGTTAGAATGCAGTACAAACATATGTTAGAATGCAGTACAAACATATGTTAGAATGCAGTACAAATATATGTTAGAATGCAGTACAAACATATGTTAGAATGCAGTACAAACATATGTTAGAATGCAGTACAAATATATGTTAGAATGCAGTACAAACATATGTTAGAATGCAGTACAAATATATGTTAGAATGCAGTACAAATATATGTTAGAATGCAGTACAAACATATGTTAGAATGCAGTACAAATATATGTTAGAATGCAGTACAAACATATGTTAGAATGCAGTACAAACATATGTTAGAATGCAGTACAAATATATGTTAGAATGCAGTACAAACATATGTTAGAATGCAGTACAAACATATGTTAGAA
>CM060308.1:101329909-101339909 GCA_030674185.1 Monoplex corrugatus | reverse complement strand
ACCACCTTCCCCTCAGATCAAACGTGAACCTTCAGGTGCGAAGAAAAAGAAGGCCCCAGGGCAAGAAACCTCCCAAAAAAACTGGATATTCGGAAGATCAATAACCCTGGCATAACAGTTGTCTTACAGAATGAACTGTCAAAGCGTCTAGAGCAAGTTGCCTTCACCAAAGGAGAGACAGAAGAAAACTGGGCCAAATTAAAAAATGAAGTTGACACCACCGCCAAAGAGACAATAGACGTCCTCAAAAGACATCACCAGGATTGTTTGATGACAATGATTCTGAAATTCAAAGTCTTCTTGCTGAGAAGTATGCTGCACACAAGAACTAGCTAGCAGACAAACAGTCTGACTCAAAGCGGGACAAGTTCCAGAATAACAGAGGAAAAGTTCAGAAGCGGTTGCGCTCCATGAAGGATGAAGGACGGAAAAAAAGAAGGCAGAGGAGATCAGGGTTATGCTGACTCAAAAAATGCCACGCTCTTCTACTCCAGCTTGAGGGAGATGTATGGGCCACCACAGAGAAGTGCAGCCCCAATCCGGAACCTGCAGGGTGAGCTCCTCACTAACAATAAGGCAATAAACAAGAGATGGTCAGAACACCTCGAGCAGCTCCTTAGCAGGCCTTCATCGATTGACCCCAGTGTCATTGAAGAGATCCCAGCAAGACCACTACATATGGAACTTGACAACCCACCCACAGAGGTCACAACGGGAAAGCTGGAGGGAAAGAGAGCACCAGGTAGACCCAGGGAGAGAATGCTGGACGGACTTGAAGAGTGGCTGGGGATGAGGAGGGTGGGGGAGATGCTAGGGCAACGAGAGATAGAGATAGTTGGAAGTCCATGGTCGCCAACGCCATGCGGCAGGGCACCTGATGATGATGATGATGAGTCCTGACTGCATTGCTGTATGGATGCGAGTCCTGGACTGTCTACAGTAGGCATGTCAAGCTACTAGATCAGTTTCACCAGCGCTGCCTCCGACGTATCTTCAACATCAAATGATAAACAGAGCCTCAAACGCGAATGTACTTTTGCAAGCCCATATGCCAAGCGCTTAAGCATAGTTGCACTGCTAACACAGTCTCAGCTAAGATGGTCTGGACATCTCGTGCGCATGCAGGATAACAGGCTTTCAAAGCAGCTCTTCTACGGTGAACTGACAAGGACAGCCAAAGCTTTGACACAAAGACACCCTGAAAAAATCCCTCCACAAATGTGACATTGATGAAGAACAATGGGAAATCATGGCCACAAACAGGTCTAAATGGAGGCAAGCTATTCGCAAAGGAACAGAAGCCTATGAAAATGAAAGACGAAGCAGCCAAGTGGAAAAGTGTGCAGCAATATAGGCCAGAACCAGCTCTGCAGAGAGTTCCATTGAGTGTCCAGTATGTGTCCGACTGTGTGCATCAGACTTTGGCCTGAGATCCCACATGTGGATACACAAATAAATGAAGTGGTAGGCTGGACTTTATCGACCACGATAGTCGACCATATATATATATATATATATATATATATATATATATATATATATATATATATATATATATATATATATATATATGTGTGTGTGTGTGTGTGTGTGTGTGTGTGTGTGTGTGTGTGTGTGTGTCTGTCTGTCTGTCTGTCTGTGTGTATGCCTGTCTGTCTGTGTCTGTGTGTATGTCTGTCTATGTGTATGTCTGTGTCTGTGTGTATGTCTGTGTCTGTGTGTATGTCTGTGTCTGTGTGTATGTCTGTGTGTATGTCTGTGTCTGTGTGTATCTCTGTGTGTATGTCTGTGGCAGTGTGTATGCCTGTGTGTGTGTATGTCTGTGTGTGTATGTCTGTGTCTGTGTGTATGTCTGTGTGTATGTCTGTGTCTGTGTGTATGTCTGTGTCTGTGTGTATGTCTGTCTGTGTGTATGTCTGTGTCTGTGTGTATGTCTGTGTCTGTGTGTATGTCTGTGTCTGTGTGTATGTTTGTGTGTATGTCTGTGTCTGTGTGTATGTCTGTGTGTATGTTTGTGTGTATGTCTGTGTCTGTGTGTATGTCTGTGTCTCTGTGTCTGTGTGTATGTCTGTGTCTCTGTGTCTGTGTGTACGTCTGTGTCTCTGTCTCTGTGTGTATGTCTGTGTCTGTGTGTATGTCTGTGTGTATGTCTGTATCTGTGTGTATGTCTGTGTGTATGTCTGTGGCAGTGTGTATGCCTGTGTGTGTGTGTATGTCTGTGTGTGTATGTCTGTGTGTGTGTGTATGTCTTGTCTGTGTGTATGTCTGTGTGTGTATATGTCTGTGTGTATGTCTGTGTCTGTGTGTATGTCTGTGTCTGTGTGTATGTCTGTGTCTGTGTGTATGTCTGTGTCTGTGTGTATATCTGTGTCTGTGTGTCTGTCTGTGTGTATGTCTGTGTCTGTGTATGTCTGTGTGTATGTCTGTGTCTGTGTGTATGTCTGTGTGTATGTCTGTGTCTGTGTGTATGTCTGTGTCTGTGTGTATGTCTATGTCTGTGTGTATGTCTGTGTCTGTGTGTATGTCTGTGTCTGTGTGTATGTCTGTGTCTGTGTGTATGTCTGTGTCTGTGTGTATGTCTGTGTCTGTGTGTATGTCAGTGTGTGTGTATGTCTGTGTGTGTGTGTATGTCTGTGTGTGTGTGTATGTCTGTATGTGTATGTCTGTGTGTATGTCTATGTCTGTGTGTATGTCTGTGTCTGTGTGTATGTCTATGTCTGTGTGTATGTCTGTGTCTGTGTGTAGGTCTGTGTGTCTGTGTCTGTGTGTATGTCTGTGTCTGTGTGTATGTCTGTGTCTGTGTGTATGTCTGTGTCTGTGTGTATGTCTGTGTCTGTGTGTATGTCAGTGTGTGTGTATGTCTGTGTGTGTGTATGTCTGTGTGTGTGTGTATGTCTGTGTGTATGTCTGTGTCTGTGTATGTCTGTGTGTATGTGTATGTCTGTGTCTGTGTGTATGTCTGTGTCTGTGTGTATGTCTGTATGCCTGTCTGTCTGTGTCTGTGTGTATGTCTGTGTCTGTGTGTATGTCTGTGTCTGTGTGTATGTCTGTGTCTGTGTGTATGTCTATGTCTGTGTGTATGTCTGTGTCTGTGTGTCTGTCTGTGTGTATGTCTGTGTCTGTGTGTATGTCTGTGTGTATGTCTGTGTCTGTGTGTATGTCTGTGTGTATGTCTGTGTGTATGTCTGTGTGTATGTCTGTGTGTATGTCTGTGTGTATGTTTGTGTCTGTGTGTATGTCTGTGTCTGTGTGTATGTCAGTGTCTGTGTGTATGTCAGTGGCTGTGTGTATGTGACTAAGCTACAGAAACATTTGTATATAATTGTGTTACCGTCAAAGGATGTGTCCCTGTAACTGATTGATAACAAAATTGCCCTCAGCAACAGGGAGGCCACAAAACTCTTCACATTGGAACTGACTGTATTAACCCTTTGACTCCTGCACCCTGTCCACCAGCATCCTGCATTGTCAACCATGCTAGCAAAGCAAAAACATAACCCTTTGATTCTATCACCCTTATCCACCAGCTTCCTGTAGAAAGCTGGTGGATAAGGTGAGTGAGTCAAAGGGTTGAGTTTTTGCAGTTGGTAGATAGGGTGCAGGGGTTAAAGGGTTAAAGAAAGAGTGTGTACTTCTCTTTCCCTGGTTGTGTGCAACCAAGTCCAGCAATCCAATACCGATCTTACTGAATTTTCTGTCCGCGGTGAAGGGACGAAAATTTTAGTGGCATGGCCATGTTGGAAGATAAAAAATTTCACTGACGTGTCGTGTTGATCTGGGCAAAGCCCCTAGCCAACGAAATCGTTCTATCTGAAACACAAAAGTCTTTCTGTTCATGTAACTAACGACATGTGAAACTGTCTTTAGCACACGTGGCTGGCATCGGTCGTTGTGTTTATATAACTAATACCAACATGTCTTAAGTTACACGCCAGACACGAATATTTGCCTTAGTTCTCAAACCACGCATGACCCTCAATTAACTCTGATTACAATCTGTGTGTGACGATACCATCAAAAGAAATTGGAGGTTTAACGGTTATATAAGTTCATGAGTCCTTGAATGTTATACATGTATAGAACCAATACTGTTGTACGGATGCGAGGCGTGGACAGTCAGCAAGCAAAGCCAGAGTAGGATCGAGGCAGCCGAGACGTGGTTTCTCAGAAGAATGTTGAGAGTTCCATGGACAGCGAAGAAAACAAACGAGACAGTCTTGATGGAGGCAGACACAAGATGATCATTCATAAGGAAGATTAGGAAAAGACAAGCAGCATTTATAGGCCATTTTATGAGGAAGGGGGATTTGGAGCACCTGGTCACAACGGGAAAGCTGGAGGGAAAGAGAGCACCGGGTAGACCCAGGGAGAGAATGCTGGACGGACTTGCAGAGTGGCTGGGGATGAAGAGGGTGGGGGAGATGCTGGGGGCAACGAGAGATAGAGATGGTTGGAAGTCCATGATCGCCAACGCCATGTGGCAGGGCACCTGATGATGATGATGATGATAAGTTCATGATAGCACTTTTCGATAGTAGTAGCAGCAGCAGTAGTAGTAGTAGTAGCAGCAATGATGGTGGTGGGAGGTGTGTGGCAGTAGTGGTGGTAGTTGTAGTAGTAGTAGTAGTGGTGGTGGTGGTGGTGGTGGTGGTGGTGGTACTTGAGAATGGTGGGTAAAGCGGAGAAGCACTCTTAGTAACCATAGTTACCATCCTGGCTGAACAAAAGTATAATGGATGCTATGTCTCACAGACACAGTAATATCTAACAAAGTGTTTACAGAATACAACAACAAAAAACTTGCACATGGTGAGAAAGACGAAAAAAAACCTTAACTTCAGCAAAGTAATTTACAGTCAAAAGTACACCTCAAGATTCTGACCAGTTTTCTAAATACATGTACGAAAGGCTCATCTTCCAGTTGCACTGACATCCCATAATAGTTTATTGCCAACACCGTTAATGGACAGTCTTAATCTGAAGCTGAAAACAGAACATCGTGTAAAACAAATGTCACACATTATATACTCCTAATCATAATTTAAGGGCCACTTCTTCCTTCCTCTCTAATTTTAAGTTGAAATAATTGACAATGTTTAGAATTGATTCTATGTTTTATTTCATCATTTCCACACCTGTTTTGGAAAAAGAAATTAGCACAATGACCCATTAGTGAACAGCACATGCATTTAAAGGAACATCCCCCCCTTTTCAAAAAACAGAAAGTGTCAGATTTGGCCAATCTGTTTTCAATATCGCGTGTGTCCGCCCCGAGCCTGGATGCATGCTTCACAGCGCCGATGCATCGACCCCACAAGGGTACGGAGTGTGTCCTGAGGGATGGCCGCCCACTCGATCTGCAGGATGTCGACCAGCCTGGCCAGGGTGCCCGGTGGGGGGTGGTTGTCCCTGATGCGCCTCCCGAGCACATCCCAGAGGTGTTCAATTGGGTTCAGGTCAGGTGAGCACGCTGGCCAGGCCATACGGACGACTTCATGCTGCTCCAGGAAGTCGGTCACAAGGCGTGCTCGATGCGCAGGTGCATTGTCGTCCTGGAAGATGGCGCCTTGACCAAGGTCCACAAGCGCAGGCAGTGCCACGGCCGCCAGAACCTCGTCCCGGTACCGGACCCCGTTCAGGATGCCGTCAATGGGGAGCAGGGGGGTCCGGGTACCACGGCTCATGCCACCCCACACCATCACCGACCCGCCGCCGTACCGGTTATGCTCTTGGACAGTGGCGTCAGCGAACCTCTCCCCTTGACGTCGCCACACCCGAGCCCGGCCATCGTTAAAGGTCAGGGTGAACCTGGACTCATCCGAAAACAAGACCCGGGCCCACTGTTGCCTTGTCCAGGTCACGTGCTCCCTGGCCCAGGTCATGCGGCGCACTCTGTTGACCGGTGACAGCACGGGTCGGACGGCCGGTCTCCGTGACCTCAAGTTTGCCTCATGTAGCCGTCTTCTCACCGTGCTGCAGCTGATGTTAGCACCTGTTGCGTCCCTCAGCTGACCCCTCAAGGTCACCGCAGTGGATGCCCTTTCCCTCAGGACGGAGAGGGCAAGGTAGCGGTCTTGCTGTCTTGTCGTTACTCTGGGTCGACCCGTGTGACGCCTTTCCTGGACTGCTCCAGTCTCATTGAAGCGCTCCAGCAGTCTCTGGATTGTGGAATGCGACACTTCAAGTCGTCTAGCAACTTCCCGCTGCGCTAGGCCTTCATCAAGCAGAGCGAGGGCTCTCCCCCGCTGCTCATCCGTCATCCGTCGTCTTGCAAGCATGGTTAAAACGAACCAAGAACGGGTCCTTTTTATCCTCGTCTGCGGGCAACTTTGGCTGGAGTAGTGTTCAAAAAGGGCTTGCCTTGCACGTGCAAAGCGAATTTTGTCGCTACCTTGCCTGCGTCGTCAGAGAGACCCTGCTGAAGATTCGACAATTTCGTGTGGAAATTGTCTTCCTTGGGCCGCCCATTGCAAATCGGCAAATCCCCAAACACGTGCCAAAAGGAAACTGCAATGTTGTCTGAGCTCTTATCCATTCAGTTACGGCAACGAATTGGAGAAAAGAGTAAGAGAAAATAGGTTATTTCTCCTTTCAAAAATTGACTCAAAAACGTTCCTGGCCCTTCAATAATGACGTGTAGTATATGCAGTAAATAATTCATCCAATTTTACCAAACATAAACGTTTAATTTTCCGTTCCAATTATCACTAATATCGTCTAAAATAACTGACCCACACTATATGCAATGAATAATTCATCCAATATTACCAAACAATAAATGTTTACTTATGATTCCAATTATCCCCATTATCATCAGACATATAAAACAAAATGGCGCACATTATATGCAGTGAATAACTCCATTTATTAAAAAAATAAACGTTTATTTACGATTCCAATTATCCCCGTTTCCGAGGTCGGAAAACATGTGTAATATCAGCAATAAAACATCATCTGGCCTGGATGAAACCTGTTACGAAAATGTAAAACTGTGTGTGCTTCACATTGTTGAAACCTTATCATCAGTTTAGGTATTGATAAAAAAAATCTTCACAACAAAATTTGTTAGATCCTAATACCAAAGACAAGAGATAGAGAAGTACTCTGCACAACTCATCATCATCATCATCATCATCATCATCATCATCATCATCATCATCATGTGCCCTGCCGCATGGCGTTGGCAATCATGGCCCTCAACACGAATCTATCCCTTGTCGCTGCAAGTACATCTCCCACCCTCTCTCTCTTCAGCCACCCTGCAAGTCCGTCCAATATTTTCTCCCTGGTTCTACCTGGTGTTCCCTTTCCCTGCAGCTTTCCTGTTGTGACCAGGTGTTTTAATTCCCCTTTCCTCTTAAAACGTCCTATAAATGTTGATTGTCTTTTCCTAATCTTCTTCATTAATGATCTTCTTGTGTCTAGTTCCTTCAAGACTGTCTCGTTTGTTTTCTTCGCTGTCCATGGAACTTTCAACATTCTTCTAAGAAACCACATTTCAGCTGACTCAGTTTTGTCTGGCTTTGCGTGTTGACTGTCCACGCCTCACAACCATACAACAGTATCGGTTCTATATAACATTCAAGAACTTTCTTCCTGATGTTAATTGATAGGCATTTGTTGGTAAGAATGCTTTTTGTCTTCTTGAATGCTGTTTTGGTTTAGCCGATTCTGCTGGCTATTTCTAATGTGCATCTGCCGTCTGGTGAGACGACCGTTCCCAGATATTTAAACTTATCAACCTGTCTCAAAGTTGTGCCATTTGCTGTTATTTTGCATGAGGAGATTTCATGTTTTTTACTGATTACCATGACTTCAAAGTTGTCTGCACTGTTGTAGGCCAATACAATCACTTGACAGACATGTTTACATACACCTGATCAGAATCATGGAGGATCATTCATTATTTCCCCCACATTCATCATGATCCCACTGCCATTATTCATATAACACTGCTCTTTCTAATATGACGAACTCGTCGTTGTCAGAAATGAATAAAACAAACCATAACAAGTTCTTTTTCAAAGATTCCAGGACAGCATTTGACTTAATTGATCATGACGCCCTTCTCTCAAAACATGATCTACCTGAATAATCAGCATATTCTTTCCTTTCCTGTTTAAAGTCATATCTTAGGGAAAAGGTACAACATGCACATGCTCATTGTCATTTCTGTTCTGAAGGAAAAGTACCGTTTGGTGTACCTGAAGGCTCAACTCTAGGTCCAATCTAATTTCATAACTCCATCAGGGATGTCTTTACATATAACACAAACTTTAATAATAATAATAATTACAATATTTGTATAGCGCAAAATCTTGATAAAATCAAATCTAAGCGCTGAAACAGACACACACGAACGCACGCACACACACACACACACACACACACACACACACACACACACACACACACACACACACACACACACACACACACACACACACACACACACACGCATGGCTATAAATGGGGAGAAAGAATAAAAGCAATGGAAAATTATAGAGAGCATATTATATACAATTATATATTACAATGTGATTCCCTTCCGAGTGGAGACAGGCTGCAGAGGGGATTGAGTGAGGTCAGGATTTTATGCAGAGGAGAAAAGGTGAGTTTTGAGAGCGGACTTGAAGGAGACAAAAGTAGGTTGCTGACGGACTGAGAGAGGAAGTTTGTTCCAGGAGAGTGGACCAGAAACAGAGAAGGCTCGTGGACCATAGGAGGTATTGGGCTTAGTGCGTGGAAAGCGAAAAGTCAGAGGATCGGAGGCAGAGCGGAGGGTACGTGAGGGAACATAGATCTCAAGTAGGCTTGACAGGTAATCGGGGCTGCGTTATTGAGGCTTTTGTAGCACATGGTGTCTAGTTTGTACTGTATGCGCTTTGAATGTCACATACTTGCTGAAGACACAATTCTACACATCAGGGAAAAGCAACATTACAGCTGTGTGTAAGTCAAACATCACACTGGTGTCATGCAAACAACATGAAAGTCAATCATACAAAAGCAAAATCAATTGTAAAAATAAATCACCAAAACATTCAACATTCAAAACTGCACTTTCGATTATTCTTACAAGATACAGACATAAAATGAACATATGAAGACCATATACTCGATGTGTACAGAGATAATTTTAAAAATTTGCATGGAAAACCCACGTTGATCACCTAAAACAAAACCCACTTTAATCATCTAAAACTATCTCTAAGAATTTACTTCTTCTAAATAAGCTTTCATACTTCATCAACATAAAAGCAAGAAAAAAAATTTCCAAAGACTGTGTCAAATTCTGTTGTAAGTATGCGTCAACAGCACTGGATGGCTACAGCGAAATCCTAATGTAAATATCAATTTATTGAACAGAAGAGCAGGAGAACTTGTAATAACTGACAGCTCCAAAACTACAGACTTGAAATTAAAGATGACAGAAACACGATCCATCAAAAACTAACTTAAGTGGACCAAAGACAAACATACGTACAAGGCTGTACACAAATCTGCCCCAGGTACAAGTGGACCAAAGACAAACATACGTACAAGGCTGTACACAAATCTGCCCCAGGTACAAGTGGACCAAAGACAAACATACGTACAAGGCTGTACACAAATCTGCCCCAGGTACAAGTGGACCAAAGACAAACATACGTACAAGGCTGTACACAAATCTGCCCCAGGTACAAGTGGACCAAAGACAAACATACGTACAAGGCTGTACACAAATCTGCCCCAGGTACAAGTGGACCAAAGACAAACATACGTACAAGGCTGTACACAAATCTGCCCCAGGTACAAGTGGACCAAAGAAACATACGTACAAGGCTGTACACAGATCTGCCCCAGGTACAAGTGGACCAAAGCCAAACATACGTACAAGGCTGTACACAAATCTGCCCCAGGTACAAGTGGACCAAAGCCAAACATACGTACAAGGCTGTACACAGATGTGCCCCAGGTACAAGTGGACCAAAGACAAACATACGTACAAGGCTGTACA
>CM060308.1:101107409-101322409 GCA_030674185.1 Monoplex corrugatus | reverse complement strand
CTGTTGTCTCTGGCTGTACTGTTGTGTCTGACTGTTCTGTACTGTGTCATGTTGTCTGTACTGTGTGTCTGTACTGTTGTGTACTGTGTGTCTGTACTGTGTGTCTGTACTGTAGTGTCTGTACTGTGTGTCTGTACTGTGTGTCTGTACTGTGTGTCTGTATGTGTGTCTGTATGTGCTGTACTTGTGTCTGTACTGTTGTCTGTATGTATGTCTGTACTGTGTGTCGTTTGTATGCTGTATGTGTGTCTGTACTTGTGTGGCTGTGACTGTGTGTCGTGTTGTCTGTGTGTCTGTACTGTGTGTCTGTATGTGTGTCTGTACTGTGTGTCTGTACTGTGTGCTGTACTGTGTTCTGTACTGTGTGTCTGTACTGTGTGTGTCTGTACTGTGTGTCTGTACGTTGTGTGGTGTCTGTACTGTGTGTCTGTACTGTGTGTCTGTAGCGTGTTGTCTGTCTGTGTCTGTACTGTGTGTCTGTACTGTGTGTCTGTACTGTGTCTGTACTGTGTGTTGTACTGTGTGTTGTGTGTGTCTGTACTGTATGTCTGTACTGTGTGTCTGTACGTGTGTCCTGTACTGTGTGTGTTGTCTGTACTGTATGTCGTAGCTGTATGTCACGCTGTACTGGCTGTTGTTGTACTGAACTGTGTCTGTACTGTGTGTCTGTACTGTGTGTCTGTACTGTGTGTCTGTACTGTGTGTACTGTGTGTTGTATTGTGTGTCGACTGTTGTCTGTACTGTGTGTCTGTACTGTCTGTACGTGTCTGTACTGTTGTCTGTACTGTTGTCTGTACTGTGTGTCTGTACTGTGTGTCTGTCTGTGTGTCTGTACTGTTGTCTGTACTGTGTGTCTGTACTGTGTTCTGTACTGTGTCTGTACTGTGTGTCTGTGTGTCTGTACTTGTCTGTACTGTGTGTCTGTACTGTGTGTCTGACTGTTGTCTGTACTGTTGTCTGTACTGTGTTCGATTCTGACTGTGTGTCTGTACTGTGGTGTCTGTACTGTGTGTCTGTACTGTGTGTCTGTACTGTTTGTGTCTGTACTGTGTCTGTACTGTGTGTCTGTACTGTGTGTCTGTATTGTGTCTGTACTGTGTGTCTGTACTGTGTGTCTGTACTGTATGTTCTGTGTCTGTACTGTGTGTCTGTATGTTGTCTGTACTGTGTGTCTGTACTGTGTGTCTGTGCTGTTGTTGTCTGTACTGTGTGTCTGTACTGTGTGTCTGTACTGTATGTCTGTACTGTGTGTCTGTACTGTTGTCTGTACTGTATGTCTGTACTGTGTGTCTGTACTGTGTGTCTGTACTGTGTGTCTGTACTGTGTGTCTGTACTGTTGTCTGTACTGTGTGTCTGTACTTGTGTCTGTACTTGTCTGTACTGTTGTCTGACTGTGTTGTACTGTTGTCTGTACTGTTGAGTGTCTGTACTGTGTGTACGTTGTCTGTACTGTGTGTCTGTACTGTTGTCTGTACTGTTGTCTGTACTGTATGTCTGTACTGTTGTCTGACTGTGTGTACTGTGTGCTGTACTGTGTGTCTGTACTGTGTCTGTACTGTTGTCTGTACTGTGTGTCTGTACTGTGTTCTGTACTGTTGTCTGTACTGTTGTCTGTACTGTTGTCTGTACTGTGTGTCTGTACTGTGTGTCTGTTCTGTACTGTGTGTCTGTACTGTGTGTCTGTACTGTGTGTTTACTGTGTGTCTGTATTTGTCTGTATGTATGTCTGTACTGTGTGTCTGTACGTTGTCTGTACTGTGTGTCTGTCTGTGTGTCTGTACGTGTGTCTGTACTGTGTGTCGTGACTGTTGTCTGTACTGTGTTCTGTCTGTTGTCTGTACTGTTGTCTGTACTGTGTGTCTGTACTGTGTGTCTGTACTGTATGTCTGTACTGTGTGTCTGTACTGTGTGTCTGTACTGTATGTCTGTACTGTGTGTCTGTACTGTGTGTTTGTGTGTCTGTACTGTATGTCTGTACTGTGAGTCTGTACTGTGTGTCTGTACTGTGGTGTGTGTACTGTGTGTCTGTACTGTATGTCTGTACTGTATGTCTGTACTGTGTGTCTGTACTGTGGGTCTGTACTGTGGTCTGTACTGTGTGTCTGTACTGTGTGTGTTGTGCTGTGTGTCTGTACTGTGTGTCTGTACTGTGTGGATGTACTGTATGTCTGTACTGTGTGTCTGTACGTGGTTGTACTGTGTGTCTGTGTACTGTGTGTCTGTACTGTGTGTCTGTACTGTGTGTCTGTACTGTGTGTCTGTACTGTGTGTCTGTACTGTGTTGTACTGTGTCTGTACTGTGTGTCTGTACTATATGTCTGTATTGTGTGTCTGTACTCTGTGTCTGTACTGTGTGTCTGTACTGTGTGTCTGTACTCTGTGTCTGTACTGTGTGTCTGTACTGTGTGTCTGTACTGTTGTCTGTACTGTGTTTCTGTACTGTGTGTCTGTACTGTGTGTCTATACTGTGTGTTTGTACTGTGTGTCTGTACTGTGTGTCTGTACTGTATGTCTGTACTGTGTGTCTGTACTGTGTGTCTGTATTGTGTGTCTGTACTGTGTGTCTGTACTGTGTGTCTGTACTGTGTGTCTGTACTGTGTGTCTGTACTGTGTGTCTGTACTGTGTGTCTGTACTGTATGTCTGTACTGTATGTCTGTACTGTGTGTCTGTACTGTGTGTCTGTACTGTGTGTCTGTATGTGTCTGTACTGTATGTCTGTACTGTGTGTCTGTACTGTGTGTCTGTACTGTGTCTGTACTGTGTGTCTGTACTGTATGTCTGTACTGTGTGTCTGTACTGTGTGTCTGTTCTGTGTGTCTGTACTGTGTGTCTGTACTGTGTGTCTGTACTGCAGCTGTTTGTGTGTCTGTACAGGGGCAACTGCTTATTAGTGCTGTTTTACACTTTGGTTGGTTGGTTGGTTGCTTTCTTGCTTGGATGGGAAGCTGGTTGGTTGGTTGGTTGGTTGGTTGGTTGGGTTTGTTGGTTGTTGGTTGGTTGATTGTTGGTTGTTGTGTATTATTACATTAATAGACAGAGTGTAGTCTTAACATATACGAATTTTGAATTTAGAGTTTACTCAAGAAGAATTCATCGCTGTCGGACAATTCCATGAAATGTGTGTGTGTGTGCACGGGGGATCGGGGTGTGTGGATATGCGCGCGTATTTGACTTCATCATGATCTCGCAGAATGCACGTGTAGCCTGTGTTTGTTGTTGTTGTTGTTTATGTTCGCGATTGCTGAAGCTTTGAACGAGCACAAGTCATTGATTTCCCTTTTAGCAATGAGAAGTTTGAAAAATGACTTTTTGCAAACAACTTCTACGGTTGAAAAATAAATTCTGCTGGTCCTAGTCATTGTCATCTGTACTGATACACGTCCGTTATCCGTTAGTACATGAAGTGCGAACCTATTATTATGTTGCACTTTCATCTTCATTTTTGTATGTAACTATCTTATGTCTGTTCCTCGTCTTTGTGTGTGTTAGAGAACCCAAGGCAAAAAACAAAAAAAATGGAATGGCAAATTATGTGAAAAAATAATCATTAGTAGTTCATTATGACTCAAAATACATACAAATAGAACAAAATAGATGGGTGACACTGCTACGTGGCGATCTGCTCTCCCAACTGGCATTAGACCGAATTTCATTTGGTCAATTCGTCGTGACAAAATCGAAATGGAATGGAATGTGAGAAGCTGCGAGACGAAATGAAGGGA
Organism: Monoplex corrugatus; assembly: GCA_030674185.1. Lineage (NCBI taxonomy): Eukaryota > Metazoa > Mollusca > Gastropoda > Littorinimorpha > Ranellidae > Monoplex > Monoplex corrugatus. Next base: position 101,318,683 of record CM060308.1, on the reverse strand, counting down.
GTCAACTTCTCCCTCCCTCCAAGTGAAAGAATGCCTCAAAGTAGGCTCCCCTGACAAGATGGTAGCTGCCGGACGCTTTCTGTGATTCGAGTTGTGGTGGTGCTAGTAAGTATCAACACCATGGAGTACGAACTTGTCCCTCTGCATCAGAACAAACATCATTTTGAGGAGTGCGCCAACATTCTGAACAAAGAATGGCCGAGGAGTAAAGCAGCAAGGTAAGAATAGTGACGAGTGCTTGTTTTGAGTCGGTTATTATTATAAACTAAAGCCGGTGTAACACGCGGAATTTACTCCCCAAGATAAATTTACTCTGGAGTAAAAACAGCGTAACGCGGTTTTTACTCCCTTCACGAGAAAAGTACTTCCCGCACACACGCCAGAATTACTCCCTTGAGAGATTTTACTCCCCTCCATTCGACAGACCGTGCCGTCACGCCCAGACTCAGCCAGCGAGCCGACCTCGTTCGTCTGCACTGGCACACGCGCTGTGTGTGTGGGTCTGTTTACGTGTCACGGTAAGACGATACGAATTTCTTCCCGATTGTGATAGAAGTAGTGGGTGTGATCTTCCACACAGTGAGAGGCATGGAAGGAGAGAGAGGAAGAGCACGCCAGCATGCACAAAGCGACGAAGACACAAAATGCATGTGCACCGTCTGTTTCTAACAGTCACTAACAATCATGGCGTGATGTTCTAACAGATCACTGACAATCATGGCGTGATGTTTCTAACAGATCACTAACAATCATGACGTGATGTTTCTAACAGATCACTAACAATCATGGCGTGATGTTTCTAACAGATCATGGGCATCATGGCATGATGTTTCTAACAGATCACTGACAATCATGGTTGATGTTTCTAACAGATCACTAACAATCTGCATGATGTTTCTAACAGATCACTGACAATCATGTGTGATGTTTCTAACAGATCACTGACAATCATGGTGTGATGTTTAACAGATCACTGACAATCATGGTGTGATGTTCTAACAGATCACTGACAATCATGGCGTGATGTTTCTAACAGATCACTGACAATCATGGCGTGATGTTTCTAACAGATCATGACAATCATGGCGTGATGTTTCTAACAGATCACTAACAATCATGGCGTGATGTTTCCAACAAATCACCAACAATATGGTGTGATGTTTCTATGCATCAGGTACGCACTGATGAACGTAGTGACAAATACCTCAAAATCCATCCAAGGTACCATAAAACACCTCTAGAACAATCCAAGATTCCCGAAAACAACCCCCAAATACATGTCCAGTCATTTATGCATCAGGTACACACTGACGAATGCACAGAAAAATACCTCTAAGCCTATCTAAGATACCTTAAAACACCCGTAAATGCTCGCAGACGTCGAACTCCTCGAAAACACATTTCCAGGCATGTATCCATGAGGTACACACTGATGAACACACTGACAAACCCCCAGAAAACTTCCACAAATCCCCAGAAAACTTCCAGACATTCTAAAATAGGCCCAAAACGCCATTCCAAGTATTTATGCATCAGATACACACTGACTAACGCACCGACAAACACCTCTAAAACCGTCCAAGACACTCTAAACCACCCATACGACATCACAACACTTTAAATATGTCCCTCCCCCCCCCCCCCAAAAAAAACAAACAAAAAACCTGTCAAGGCAGTTATGCATGTGTACACACTGACAAACGTGCTCATAAACACCTCTAAAACCATCTAAGACACCTTCAAGCATCCCTAAGCTACTCCCAGACACGCTAAAAGTAAAACACCCCAAAAATTACCTTCTCCAGGCATTTATGCATCAAGTACGCACCGACAAACGCAGTGACAAATACCTCTAAACCCATCCAAGATACCATAAAACACCCCTAGAATACTCCAAGATGCCAGAAAACACTCCCAAATACCCGTCCAGCCATTTATGCATCAGGTACACACTAACAAACGCACAGACAAATACCTCTAAACCTAACTAAGATACCCTAACACACACCCCTAGAATGCTTGCAGACCCCGACTGCCCCCCTTCCCCCTCAATAAAAGAGAAAAGATGGAAGAAGCAGAGGGGGAGGGGAGTAAATTTGGCGTATGCGCAATTTACTCTCATTAAAATTCTGTGGGCCAACTTTTTCGTGGAGGGAGTATTTTCAGCTCGGTCAAGGGAGTAAATTTCTCGTAACACCGTTTTTACTCCCAGTAAAAAAAATTGGCACACGCAGTTTTTACTCTGGACTAAATTCCGCGGGGAGTAAATTCCGTTTGTTACACCGGCATCGGGCATGATCATCATCATGAATGATGATCACACAATTTATTTAGTAGCCTACTGTCTCAGTGTCTGACAAACGCGCATTCACCGAACGCCGTGAACTGACGTTATTTGAGCCAGGGAACGTTGAACACAAGGTCTTATGTCTTGAGCTCAGTTCCAACCAGCAACACGCCAACAGAAAAACTGGCCTGACGCCTGTCTAGTGTTTTCTGACCATCTTGAAATGCTCAGGTCCAGTCATTTTGATAGTGTTAACTTAGTGTTTCGTAGAACTTCCCTTTCCTCCTCTTCAAGAATTGACCAGTACAATGGGTTTTTTTTTTATGCAGAGTCAAGGAGTCTGCCAAATGCGTACTGGCACATTTGGGTGCAGCTCATATGGATTTGCCCAAATGTGGATGAATCAGTCTTGAGCAAACTGAATCAAAGTGTTAAAACTTTAATCAGTCTACTCAGAGACTCTACTGCTGAAATTGTAAAAAGATAATGATTATGTGGAACACAGTTTGATAAAGTTGTGATACAGTTCACTGTGCTGTGTAATCTATAAAAGAAATGATGATGATGATGATGATGATGATGATGATGATGATGATGATGATGATGATGATGATGATGGTGATGATGATGATGATGCAAATGATTATGTGGAACACAGCCTCAACAAGTCTTGCGACAGTTTCACTTGCTGTAAAATGTATAGAACAGAAGGGAGGACAGTGCTGATTGTTGATGATAACGACATCGGTGATGAGGATGACACTGATGATGGTGATGATGGTGATGATGATGATGATGCAAATGATTATGTGGAACACAGCCTCAACAAGTCTTGCGACAGTTTCACTTGCTGTAAAATGTATAGAACAGAAGGGAGGACAGTGCTGATTGTTGATGATAACGACATCGGTGATGAGGATGACACTGATGATGGTGATGATGGTGATGATGATGATGATGGCAAATGATTATGTGGAACACAGCCTCAACAAGTCTTGCGACAGTTTCACTTGCTGTAAAATGTATAGAACAGAAGGGAGGACAGTGCTGATTATTGATGATAACGACATCGGTGATGATGATGACACTGATGATGGTGATGATGTGATGATGATGATGATGGCAAATGGATTATGTGGAAACAGCCTCAACAATCTTGCGACAGTGTTCACTTGCTGTAAAATGTATAGACAGAAGAGTGACATCTGATTATTGATGATAACGACATCGTGATGATTTAATGATACACTGATGAGATGATGATGATGATGACATAGGATGAGATGACGCTGTGATCATCGAGACAGAGTTGATTACAATGGACGCCATCAACACAGTGATATTAATTATGATGATCATGATGATGATTACAAATTATACAACATGAAGTGATGATGATGATGATGAACACAGTCTCAACAATGTGTATGATAAAACAGACACATGGTTGTGGTGGTGGTGATGATGGTGATAATGATAATGATGACAATGATGATATGATGATGATGTGATGATGACTGACATGTGATGTTGGTTCATGATGATAATGATTGTGGTGGTAATGATGGTGATATGATAATGACAATAATGATGATTATGGTAACACAGCTGCAGCAGGTCACTGAGATTGCGTTAGTGATGGTGATGATGATGATGATAGTGATGATGACAGTAATAATATCAGTGATGATGATGATATGATGGTGATGATGTGATGATGATGATGACAGTAATGATGACAATAATAATATCATGATGATGATGATGATGACAGGGAACACAGCCTGAACAAGTCCTGCGACAGTTTGCCGTGCTGTCTGGTGTACAGAAGGGGAGATAATCAGGAGGTAGTGGGCTTCAGTCAAGTGGTCAGAGTACAGGGCAAGGACCAGGCCTGTTTGTTTGAGTCAGGTATGTAACATTACACACCACATCACACCACATCACATCACATTGTATTATACAGGGCAAGGACCAGGCCTGTTTGTTTGAGTCAGGTATGTACCACATTACACACCACATCACACCACATCACATCACATTGTATTATACAGGGCAAGGACCAGGCCTGTTTGTTTGAGTCAGGTATGTACCACATTACACACCACATCACACCACATCACATCACATTGTATTATACAGGGCAAGGACCAGACCTGTCCGAGTCAGGTATGTACCACATTACACATCACATCACATCACATCACATTGTATTATACAGGGCAAGGACCAGACCTGTCTGAGTCAGGTATGTACCACATTACACATCACACCACATCACATCACATTGTATTATACAGGGCAAGGATCGGGTCTGTCTGAGTCAGGTATGTACCACATTACACATCACACCACATCACATCACATTGTATTATACAGGGCAAGGACCAGACCTGTCTGAGTCAGGTATGTACCACATTACACATCACATCACATCACATCACATTGTATTATACAGGGCAAGGACCAGGTCTGTCTGAGTCAGGTATGTACCACATTACACATCACACCACATCACATCACATTGTATTATACAGGGCAAGGACCAGGTCTGTCTGAGTCAGGTATGTACCACATTACACATCACACCACATCACATCACATTGTATTATACAGGGCAAGGACCAGGCCTATCTAAGTCAGGTATGTGTAAGTACCACATTACACATCACATCACATTGCATGCTATATAAACAAATAATTATATGGTAATGATAGTAATAATAGTAATAAGAAATAATGATAATGAATAATGATGATGATGATGATAACAATAATAACAATAGTAATATTTTCAGATATATCTATATCGCAAACAATCCATATCAGAGAAAGCTCAAAGCACATTATTGAACAGTATAGACACGAACACACCTGTCTGTTTGAATCGGCCATGTATACATCCCAGTACACTCCAAATAGTATTCTTTATGGATGCTGTATCCTGAAGACAACCACTATAAGTAACTTGCCACATCTGCAGGAAGCACTGCAAAACATCAGATGCAGCAGACAGGTGCTGCAGTGGATCCCCCCACACTGTGCTGTCCCAGGAAATGAAGAGGCGGACAAAATAGCGAAGTTTGGAAACATAGCATGAACTGAAAGACAACAACATCAGCTTGACAGAGATAAACACCATTATCAAATTACACAGATAAACACTGTTGTCAAGTCACAGTGATAAACACCATTATCAAATTACAATACAATACAATACTTCATTTGTATAGCGCAAAATCTTGATAAAATCAAATCTATGCGCTAAAACAGACACACACGCACGCGCACACACACACACACACACACACACACACACACACACACACACACACACACGCGCGCGCGCGCCACACGCACACGCACACGCACACGGCTAAAATGGGGAGAAAGAATAAAAGCAATGGAAAATTATAGAGAGCATATTAACGTGTGCCAAGTCCCTGTATTCTGTCCATTATTGCATCATATAAACAACCCCATGGAGCAAATCAGCTCTTTCATTCTTTCTCACTGGCCATCTGCTTTCTGCATCATTAGACAAGATAGCAAAGCGAAAACTTAACCCTTTGACTCCCTCACAATACCCACCTGCTTTGTGCATCATTAGACACGATAGCAAAGCAAGAACTTAACCCTTTGACTTCCTCAAAATACCCTGCATCATTAGACATGATAGCAAAGCGAAAACTTAATCCTTTGACTCCCTCACAATACCCACCTGCTTTCCGCATCATTAGACATGTTAGCAAAGCAAACACTTAACCCTTTGACTCCCTCACAATACCCACCTGCTTTCTGCATCATTAGACATGTTAGCAAAGCAAACACTTAATGATAGCAAAGCAAAACCTTAACCTTTCGACTCCCTCACCCTACCCACTTGCTTTCTGCATAATTAGGCATGATAGCAGACACTTAACCCTTTGAGACTCCCTCACCCTATCAATCTGCTTTCTGTATCATCGGGCATGACAGGAGAGGAAATTTCCAGCACAGAACTTCCAGAAAGCGGGGACACCACCTACACAGATAAACACTGTTGTCAAGTCACAGAGATAAACACCATTATCAAATCACAGAGATAAACACCATTATCAAGTCACAGAGATAAACACTGTTGTCAAGTCACAGAGATAAACACTATTGTCAAGTCACAGAGATAAACACAGAGACACCATTATCAAGTCACAGAGATAAACACCATTATCAAGTCACAGAGATAAACACCATTATCAAGTCACAGAGATAAACACCATTGTCAATTCACAGAGATAAACACCATTATCAAGTCACAGAGATAAACACCATTATCAAGTCACAGAGATAGACACCATTGTCAAGTCACAGAGATAAACACCATTATCAAATCACAGAGATAAACACCATTATCAAATCACAGAGATAAACACCATTATCAAATCACAGAGATAAACACCATTATCAAGTCACAGAGATAAACACTGTTGTCAAGTCACAGAGATAAACACTATTGTCAAGTCACAGAGATAAACACAGAGACACCATTATCAAGTCACAGAGATAAACACCATTATCAAGTCACAGAGATAAACACCATTATCAAGTCACAGAGATAAACACCATTGTCAAGTCACAGAGATAAACACCATTATCAAGTCACAGAGATAAACACCATTATCAAGTCACAGAGATAGACACCATTGTCAAGTCACAGAGATAAACACCATTATCAAATCACAGAGATAAACACCATTATCAAATCACAGAGATAAACACCATTATCAAATCACAGAGATAAACACCATTATCAAGTCACAGAGATAAACACCATTATCAAGTCACAGAGATAAACACCATTATCAAGTCACAGATATAAACACTGTTGTCAAATCACAGAGATAAACACTGTTGTCAAGTCACAGAGATAAACATTGTTGTCAAGTCACAGAGATAAACACCTTATCAAGTCACAGAGATAAACACCATTATCAAGTCACAGAGATAAACACTTTCAATAAGAGAAACACATCAGTCAAGGATAAACACCATTATCAAGTCACAGAGATAAACACCATTATCAAGTCACAGAGATAAACACTGTTGTCAAGTCACAGAGATAAACACTTTTCAAGTCACAGAGATAAACACTGTTGTCAAGTCACAGAGATAAACACTATTTCAAGTCACAGAGATAAACACGTTGTCAAGTCACAGAGATAAACACTTATCAAGTCACAGAGATAAACACTGTTGTCAAGTCACAGAGATAAACACTGTTGTCAAGTCACAGAGATAAACACCATTATCAAGTCACAGAGATAAACACGTTGTCAAGTCACAGAGATAAACACTGTTGTCAAGTCACAGAGATAAACACTGTTGTCAAGTCACAGAGATAAACACATTAGTCAAGTCACAGAGATAAACACTGTTGTCAAGTCACAGAGATAAACACTGTTGTCAAGTCACAGAGATAAACACTGTTGTCAAGTCACAGAGATAAACACCATTATCAAGTCACAGAGATAAACATGTTTCAAGTCACAGAGATAAACACTGTTGTCAATCACAGAGATAAACACCATTATCAAGTCACAGAGATAAACATATTGTCAAGTCACAGAGATAAACACATTTCAAGTCACAGAGATAAACACTGTTGTCAAGTCACAGAGATAAACACTCATTATCAAGTCACAGAGATAAACACGTTATCAAGTCACAGAGATAAACCACATTATCAAGTCACAGAGTTAACACAGTTATCAAGTCACAAGATAAACACCATTATCAAGTCACAGAGATAAACACTGTTGTCAAGTCACAGAGATAAACACCATATCAAGTCACAGAGATAAACACTGTTGTCAGGTCGCAGATAAACACATTATCAAGTCACAGAGTTAAACACTTATCAAGCGTTGTTTAAGAGCCCAAGCTACATGAATTCACTTCTGCGTCCCAGCATAAAGGATAGTCATTGTCCACTTGATAAGCACTGGTACAATAACTGTACAATCACATAAACAAGCATGTCCAGTGTGTGTTGTCACATTGTAAGACTGGGTACAACAGCACAGAACCACCACATAAACAAGCATGTCCAGTGTGTGTTGTCCACTTGAAGACTGGGTACAACAGACAGAACCACCACATAAACAACATGTCCAGTGTGTGTTGTCCACTTGAAGACTGGGTACAATAGATACAACAGACAGAACCACCACATAAACAAGCATGTCCAGTGTGTGTTGTCCACTTGAAGTGGTACATGAGTACAACAGACAGAACCACCACATAAACAAGCATGTCCAGTGTGTGTTGTCCACTTGAAGACTGGGTACAACAGACAGAACCACCACATAAACAAGCATGTCCAGTGTGTGTTGTCCACTTGAAGACTGGGTACAAAAAGATACAACAGACAGAACCACCACATAAACAAGCATGTCCAGTGTGTGTTGTCCACTTGAAGACTGGGTACATAGTACAACAGACAGAACCACCACATAAACAAGCATGTCCAGTGTGTTGTCCACTTGAAGACTGGGTACATAGTACAAAGACAGAACCACCACATAAACAAGCATGTCCATGTGTGTGTTGTCCACTTGAAGACTGGGTACAATAGATACAACAGACAGAACCACCACATAAACAAGCATGTCCAGTGTGTGTTGTCCACTTGAAGACTGGGTACAAAGATACAACAGACAGAACCACCACATAAACAAGCATGTCCAGTGTGTGTTGTCCACTTGAAGACTGGGTACAACAGACAGAACCACCACATAAACAGCATGTCCAGTGTGTGTTGTCCACTTGAAGACTGGGTACAACAGACGAACCACCACATAAACAACCATGTCCAACGTGTAGGCCTACCATCCCTCTGGTGCTCCTGTACAGAAGTTCACCAGACAGCGGAACACATCCTCCAGGACTGTGAGAAATACTGCTCACTGAGGATGAGATCTGGCCGACACCATTGAGCCTGTGAGAGAAGCAGTAGAGGTCTGTGGATGTGCTGCAGAAGATGACTTATTTCATGCTCAAACCTAAACTCCAGTATGGACAACCCAGTGAGACCAAAGAGACATTATACATCGCATCACCTCGTGTTACACAGTACACCATACAGATCAAGGAACACACCTGTCTGTTAAGTCATGTGTGTAACATCACAGTACACACCACGTCACTTCATGTGATGTTACAGACAGTGTAAAAACCACGCTGTTTCAGTCATGTGTGTAACATCACAGTACACACCACGTCACTTCATGTGACGTTACAGACAGTGTAAAAACCACCCTGTTACAGTCATGTGTGTACATCACAGTACACACCTCGTCACTTCACGTCACGTTACAGACAGTGTAAAAACCACGCCTGTTACAGTCATGTGTGTACATCACAGTACACACCACGTCACTTCACGTGATGTTACAGACAGTGTAAAAACCACGCCTGTTACAGTCATGTGTGTACATCATATCACAGTACACACCACGTCACTTCACGTCACGTTACAGACAGTGTAAAAACCACGCCTGTTACAGTCATGTGTGTACATCACAGTACACACCACGTCACTTCACGTCACGTTACAGACAGTGTAAAAACCACGCCTGTTACAGTCATGTGTGTACATCATATCACAGTACACACCACGTCACTTCACGTCACGTTACAGACAGTGTAAAAACCACGCCTGTTACAGTCATGTGTGTACATCACAGTACACACCACGTCACTTCACGTGACGTTACACACAGTGTAAAAACCACGCCTGTTACAGTCAGGTGTTACATACAGTAATAATAATAAGAAGAATGACGTACATCATCATCATCATCATCAGGTGCTTTGCCGCATGGCGTTGGCGATCATGGACTTCCATCTGCTTCTATCCCTCGTTGCTCCCAGCATCTCCCCCACCTCCTCGTCCCCAGCCACTCTGCTAGTCCGTCCAGCATTTTCTCCCTGGGTCTACCCGGTGCTCTCTTTCCCTCCAGCTTTCCCGTTGTGACCAGGTGCTCCAAATCCCTCTTCCTCATAAAATGGCCTATAAATGTTGCCTGTCTTTTCCTAATCTTCCTTATGAGTGATCTACTTGTGTCTGTCTCCATCAAGACTGTCTCGTTTGTTTTCTTTGCTGTCCATGGAACCCTCAACATTCTTCTTAGAAACCGCATCTCGGCTGCCTCAATCTTGTTCTGGCTTTGTTTGTTGACTGTCCACGCCTCGCATCCGTACAACAGTATTGGTTCTATATAACATTCAAGAACTCTCTTCCTGATGTTAATTGATAGGCATTTGTTGGTAAGAATGCTTGTCATCTTCTTGAATGCTGTTTTGATGCTTATGATGTACATAAGGTGCCAAATCTTGATGTGGAAATGAAATCAAAGTGCACTCTGTCATCATTCACCAAGGCACTCGCCCGCAGTGACCAAAACCCAGGGGTACAGAACACACAAAGACCACAAGGGGGAGGACAGGAGGGGGTAGGATGAAAAGGCAGGCACAATCATCACATCACATTGATGGTGATGATGATGGACCCTTCTGATGATCTAACAGATGAGGAAATTTCCTGGTCCTCGTATGGTGTGTTTGTAATATGTGATGTTTCAATGTGATGTTTCAATGTGATGTTTCAATGTGTGTGGTTCAGTGTGAATGTGATGTTTTAGTGAGTGATATTTCCATGTGTATGGATCAGTGTGTTGTTTGAGTGGGTGTCGGTGTGTGTGTGTGTGTGTGTCAGTGTGATATGGTTTAGTGTGTGATGTTTCAGTGTGTATGGATCAGTGTGTTGTTTGAGTGTGTGTGTGTGTGTGTGTGTGTGTGGTGTGTGTGTGTGTGTGTGTGTGTGTGTGTGTGTGTGTGTGTGTGTGTGTGTGTGATTGTTCAGTGTGATATGGTTTAGTGTGATATGTTTCAGTGTGTATGAATCAGTGTGTGTTTATGTTGATATTTCAGTTGTAGATGTGTTTGTAGTGGGTTCAGATGTGATATTTCAGTGTGTGTTTTCAGAATGTGATATTTCAGTGTGTGTTTCAGATGTGATATTTCAGTGTGTTTCAGCATGTGATATTTCAGTGTGTTTTCAGATGTGATATTTCAGTGTGTTTCAGCAATGTGATATTTCAGTGTGTGTTTCAGCATGTGATATTTCAGTGTGTGTTTCAGCAGTGATATTTCAGTGTGTGTTTCAGCATGTGATATTTCAGTGTGTGTTTTTCAGTGATCATTCATCATGACCTGCGAGGGACGGGATTGGGACGGAAACTGATGGAAGCCACAGAGAAATTTGCCCAACGGTTTGTTTCACTAGATCTGTGTACATTGTGTATAAACACTTAAATAGATGTCTCATTCTGTGTCTTTGAGTGTGTCATGCAGCATCATTTTTCTGTGTGAATTGTACATATCAAGTGTCATGTCAGTGTATTTATTTATTCATGTAATGTTTATTTTTGTGTCGTGCTTGAACAATTCAGAGCATCTGCTATTCTACAGAAGAGGGACCGCCAGACTCCTTCCCATGCAATTCCTGCAGAAGCACATGTACTTCCAGCATTGGTCATTGGTCATGTATCCCATGCGAAGACCTGTACCAGGCGCTGGAAACCAGTATGCCTAGTCAACCTTGGGACAGTCCAGCATCATCAGTGTTTATCTTATCTTCTGTGATTATTCAGGGGAAAAAATAGAAACTGAGATTATCTTTCTGTTCCATAATAATGGATTTACGTAGCACAGTTTGTGGAAAGTGTGTGCGTGTAGACTTATGCATGTGTGTGTAGATGTGTGTGTGTGTGTGTAGACATGTGTTGTCTTGATGGGTGTAGATCTGTATGTGTGTGTATGTGGTGTGTGTGTGTGTGTGTGTGTGTGTGTGTGTGTGTGTGTGTGTGTGTGTGTGTGTGTGTTGGTGGGTGTAGATGTATGTGTGTGGGCAAAGATGGTCCTGTACAGAGCTGACACAAAGACCCCATGACTAGGGAAGACCAGGTGAGCAGTACAGCAATACTGTGAAGGCCAACCTCATCAGCTGCAGCATCAACACCACCAACTGTGAAGACACCACGCTATACACGCAACAGACTATGCTGGTGGCTGCAATGCACACAGGACAATGACATTTCAACAGCTCACACCAGCTGCCATTCAACTAAAGGAGACAGGGAGACAGAATCAGAACCCAAGGCCACAGGACTCTTTCCCATGCAGCGCCTACAGGTGGAAGGACCTGTGCCTCCAGGATGTCGATGGCTTAGAGCAACAACGCTATATCTAAAAAATATTGCATTTTTCAATTTGTTTATGTGTGGTAGATATTACTCTAAAATTCATGATAACAAAGTACCAAAGAAGTTGTTTATCAAATTTGAAAGTTATACTGTAAAAACCGTTGTTGCACAAAACGAGCTTACAGGCTTTTCACGGGCAAGAATGGATCACTGTGAAATACCGCCTTCTTCCCCCCACACTTCAGTACCAACAGGGAAGGAATAGTTTCTGCAACAACAGACTACTAAAACTGTAAACTAGTGTGGCCTGGAAGATTGACAACTGATTGCTTTTGCCATAATTATTTTCTCACAGATCCGACACAGTAGTTTGTTGTAATTTATGTGTATGCAGTTTTATACATCATGATATGGTACAACGGGCTAGTGAGTAAATATAGGGTTGTTGTCTAAATTTGTGTCTGTATTCTTTTGAGTCTCTTTTCATGCAGAACTGGAACATCTGACAGTAGTCCTTTGTTGCTCAAAACTTATGCCGTCTTTCTGAAACAAAGTTTAAGCAACAATGGACTACCGATTTCAAAATGATTTATAATATATGTGCAATTCATAAGTGGCAACCATTTTGAGATGTACAAGTGTACACAGCATCTTTTATTTTCTCACAAAATTGTGAAAGTTTTGCTTCACAATCTGATTTTTTATGAGCTTCCAAACATTTCAAGTGAGTGTCCCTGAACTTTTCAAAATGGTGGCCTTCGAGATATAGCGTTGTTGCTCTAAGGCATCGATGTGTCTTGTGTCTTACATGAAAACCCACACCAGAGGATGAAGCTCAAAATGTCTAATTATCATTCAGGTTGACAGGAGAATCCATTATTGTCATCATCATCATTATCAGGTATCTGTACATAAATATTATTTCTGTGTGAATAGAGATGTGTCTATGTGTACAAGGTCAAGCAAGACAGTATCTCTGTCATTCTGTTGTCTTTTTAAAAAAATTTTTATACAATACTTTACAATACTTTATTTTGTATAGCGCAAAATCTTGATAAAATCAAATCTAAGCGCTAAAACAGACACGCACGCACGCACGCACGCACGCACGCACGCACACACGCACGCACACACAACACACACACACACACACACACACACACACACGGCTAAAATGGGGAGAAAGAATAAAAGCAATGGAAAATTATAGAGAGCATATTATACTGAACTTAGTGAAATGGGGGAAAGCAGACGACCCAGCATGTCCGCTCTGTCAGAAGAAACAAACAGTGGAACATGTCCTAAGCTCTTGCAAAGTAGCGCTAGCCCAAGGAAGGTATACATGGAGGCACAACCAAGTTCTGAAAGTGATCACAGATGTGGTTAGCGAAAAAACCATGACCCAAACGCACCAGTTGCTATGACAACGTTCTACAAAGCAGGAGGGAAACAGGTCTGGCCCGAAAGGGCTATGACAACCAGCACATTGCCAAAGGGTCTTCTGGATGGAGCAGTCGACTGGGAGTGTACAGCAGACCTCCCAGAGTGGAGAAATTACCCAGATGTCATCAGCAAGACAGGCATGAGACCAGACATCGCTCTCCACTCTGACTCCTCGAAACAAGTGATTCTGATAGAACTCACTGTGCCATACGAAAGCAGAATGGAAGAAGCACATATCTACAAGACCGAAAAATACGCCGGTCTTGCCAGCACCCTGAAGAAAGCAGGTCTGCGGGTCAAAATCTTCGCCATAGAGGTCGGGGCAAGAGGGTTTGTGGGCACCTCCGCTTATGATCTCATGAAACAACTCGCCATTTCTGGGAAGAAGAGGACTAGAGCCCTTAAAGCGATGGCAGAGGCAGCAGAAAGGAGCTCAAGCTGGATCTGGGCAAGGAGGAACCAAAAAAGTGAACTTCATAAGGATTAAATTCCCTACAGATGATGTGTGCCCCGTTAGCACATTGGTAAAACCGCGTACCGCAGTTCTGAAGCGCAGAATCGCCCAGGTTCGATCCCCGGCGTGGGAAAAAAAAAAAAATAGACAACAGCAGAAGGGCATCCAGGAGTCATGACCTGGATGTGGCCCGGCCCCCCGAGAGTGTAAGGAATTCAGGGCCGAAACACTTGTCTAAAGGGGGTTACTTCTCTGAAGACCTTCTGTTGTCTAGCTCTCCCTAGAGTTTCTTTCTACCTACTGAACTATGTACACAGTTCTGAGCAGTGTTCACATGCTGAAGGGCTGTCTGAGTCAGGATGAGTTATTATCATCATCATCATCTCATCATGTATTATTTTTATTATTGTTATCCTTCTTCATTCTTATTATTATTATCATTATTATTATTAGTAATGGTGTTTATTATTAATTATTACTATATATGTATGTGTGTGTGTTGTCAGGATGGAATGAAGACAGTTTATCTGAACACTCTAGACAAACAGGGATTTACACTCACCTGGGATCACACTTTGCCAACCTGTTGTCAGTCTGGTGCCAACGCCAGTCGCGTTTCTGATGAGTTTGTAAGTACACTAACTAGCATCACAGTAATCTGGTCAAATAACCATTGTCACAGTAGACTGGTGTCAAATAAACCATTGTCACAGTAACATGTGTCAAAATAAACCATTGTCACAGTAGACTGGTGTCAAATAACCATTGTCACAGTAGATTGGTGTCAAAATAAACCATTGTCACAGTAGATGGTGTCAAACCATTGTCACAGTAGATTGGTGTCAAAATAAACCATTGTCACAGTAGACTGGTGTCAAACCATTGTCACAGTAGATTGGTGTCAAAATAAACCATTGTCACAGTAGATGGTGTCAAAATAACCATTGTCACAGTGATGGTGTCAAAATAAACCATTGTAACAAGTAGACTGGTGTCAAAACCATTGTCACAGTAGATTGGGTCAAACCATGTCACAGTAGATTGTCAAACCATTGTCACAGTAGATTGGTGTCAAAATAAACCATTGTCACAGTAGATTGGTGTCAAAAAACCATTGTCACAGTAGATTGGTGTCAACAAAACCATTGTCACAGTAGATTGGTGTCAAAATAAACCATTGTCACAGTAGATTGGTGTCAAACCATTGTCACAGTAGATTGGTGTCAAAATAAACCATTGTCACAGTAGATTGGTGTCAAACCATTGTCACAGTAGATTGGTGTCAAAATAAACCATTGTCACAGTAGATTGGTGTCAAACCATTGTCACAGTAGATTGGTGTCAAAATAAACCATTGTCACAGTAGATTGGTGTCAAATAACCATTGTCACAGTAGATTGGTGTCAAACCATTGTCACAGTAGATTGGTGTCAAAATAAACCATTGTCACAGTAGATTGGTGTCAAAATAAACCATTGTCACAGTAGATTGGTGTCAAAATAAACCATTGTCACAGTAGATTGGTGTCAAACCATTGTCACAGTAGATTGGTGTAAAACCATTGTCACAGTAGATTGGTGTCAAAATAAACCATTGTCACAGTAGATTGGTGTCAAAATAAACCATTGTCACTGTAGATTGGTGTCAAAACCATTGTCACACGTAGATTGGTGTCAAAACCATTGTCACAGTAGATTGGTGTCAACATAAACCATTGTCACGTAGATTGGTGTCAAACCATTGTCACAGTAGATTGGTGTCATAAACCATTGTCACAGTAGATTGGTGTCAAACCATTGTCACAGTAGATTGGTGTCAAAATAAACCATTGTCACAGTAGATTGGTGTCAAACCATTGTCACAGTAGATTGGTGTCATAAACCATTGTCACAGTAGATTGGTGTCAAACCATTGTCGCAGTAGATTGGTGTCAACGTAAACCATTGTCACAGTAGATTGGTGTCAAACCATTATCACAGTAGATTGGTGTCAAAATAAACCATTGTCACAGTAGATTGGTGTCAAACCATTGTCACAGTAGATTGGTGTCATAAACCATTGTCACAGTAGATTGGTGTCAACATAAACCATTGTCACAGTAGATTGGAGTCAAACCATTGTCGCAGTAGATTGGTGTCAACGTAAACCATTGTCACAGTAGATTGGTGTCAAACCATTATCACAGTAGATTGGTGTCAAAAAAACCATTGCCACAGTAGATTGGTGTCAAACCATTGTCACAGTAGATTGGTGTCAAAATAAACCATTGTCACAGTAGATTGGTGTCAAACCATTGTCACAGTAGATTGGTGTCAAAATAAACCATTGTCACAGTAGATTGGTGTCAAACCATTGTCACAGTAGATTGGTGTCAAAATAAACCATTGTCACAGTAGATTGGTGTCAAAATAAACCATTGTCAAAGTAGATTGGTGTCAACATAAACCATTGTCACAGTAGATTGGTGTCAAAATAAACCATTGTCACAGTAGATTGGTGTCAAACCATTGTCACAGTAGATTGGTGTCAACATAAACCATTGTCACAGTAGATTGGTGTCAAAATAAACCATTGTCACAGTAGATTGGTGTCAAACCATTGTCACTGTAGATTGGTGTCAAAACCATTGTCACAGTAGATTGGTGTCAAAATAAACCATTGTCACAGTAGATTGGTGTCAAAATAAACCATTGTCAAAGTAGATTGGTGTCAACATAAACCATTGTCACAGTAGATTGGTGTCAAACCATTGTCACAGTAGATTGGTGTCAAACCATTGTCACAGTAGATTGGTGTCAAACCATTGTCACAGTAGATTGGTGTCAAAATAAACCATTGTCACAGTAGATTGGTGTCAACATAAACCATTGTCACAGTAGATTGGTGTCAAACCATTGTCACAGTAGATTGGTGTCAAATAAAACCATTGTCACAGTAGATTGGTGTCAAATAAACCATTGTCAAAGTAGATTGGTGTCAACATAAACCATTGTCACAGTAGATTGGTGTCAAAATAAACCATTGTCACAGTAGATTGGTGTCAAACCATTGTCACAGTAGATTGGTGTCAAACCATTGTCACAGTAGATTGGTGTCAAACCATTGTCACAGTAGATTGGTGTCAAACCATTGTCACAGTAGATTGGTGTCAAAATAAACCATTGTCACAGTAGATTGGTGTCAAACCATTGTCACAGTAGATTGGTGTCAAAATAAACCATTGTCACTGTAGATTGGTGTCAAAATAAACCATTGTCACAGTAGATTGGTGTCAAAATAAACCATTGTCACAGTAGATTGGTGTCAAAATAAACCATTGTCACAGTAGATTGGTGTCAAACCATTGTCACAGTAGATTGGTGTCAAAATAAACCATTGTCACAGTAGATTGGTGTCAAACCATTGTCACAGTAGATTGGTGTCAAACCATTGTCACAGTAGATTGGTGTCAAACCATTGTCACAGTAGATTGGTGTCAATTTAAAAACCATTGTCACAGTAGATTGGTGTCAAAATAAACCATTGTCACAGTAGATTGGTGTCAAACCATTGTCACAGTAGATTGGTGTCAAACTACTGTCACAAGTATGATTTATAATAATAATAATAATGTTTATTTGTATAGCGCACATTCCATATAAAAACATGCTCACCAGCGCTTTACATTTCGCAAGAAAGGCAAAAGGTGATAAAAAATGTTCACAATTACATACACAATAAGATAACAACAAACATTAAAGCTATACAAGTAAGAAGACACATAAGAAACCACAGAATATTAAAATTTAAACACTGACTTATGTAATGAAGAAAGATTAACAGATTTTTCATATGAATAAAGAGGCATACTGTGTTTATATATTGCTGCGTGTGTGTGCTTGCGTACGTGTACGTGTGTGTGTGCGTGCATGTGCATTGCTGTGCGCGTGTGTGTATGTAAGAATGTGTGTGTGTGTGTGTGTGTGTGTGTGTATGTATTTGTAAGAATGTGTGTGTGTGTGTATTTGTATAACTGTGTACAGTACTGTATGTTGTATGTTATATATATCTGTTGTTACAGCTGCAGAAACTGCTCGGGTCAGCGTCAACCTCTGTGCCCAGTGACTCTAACGACCGTCTGTCACATGGAGATCACCAGGACAATGCTACTACTCACTCTTTGCCTTCTTCTACACAAACATTGTCAACACCAAACATCACACCTCACACCACCACCTCCATCAGCAGCACTACCACCTCCACCACCACCACCACCACCTCCATCAGCAGCACTACCACCTCCACCTCCACCACCACCTCCATCAGCAGCACTACCACCTCCACCACCACCACCACTTCCATCAGCAGCACTACCACCACCACCACCACCCCCACCCCAGGAACAGGTGGGCAGATAGACAAAGGAAAGGGCGGAGTCAGTCGACATGTTCTTCGCATGGACCCCAATGCTGTCACCTGGATGTGCAAATCACTTCAGTGACCTCAATCTACCTGTTAGTTTATCCCTCACCTGTGTGAGTCCCCCCCCTACCTGACACATCCCTGGTGATGCTGATACAACTCTGTTTGTGCTGACCCAAACACTGCCTGATGTGCCTACAATACCTGTCAGTTCGTGTCTCTCCTGTCTCATTAAAGCCTGTGATAACTTGATTGTATCTGTCGGTTCGTTTCTCACCTGTGTGTGTCTTGATAAAAGACAGTGACTGGACACTACCTGTTTGTGTGTCCCTTACTTCAACATACACACCTGTAGAGTGCAGATGTGCCTGTTTTTTGTTGTTGTTTTTGTAAGGATCATCACACTCAGGGAGATTATTTTTGTGCTCACCTTTTTTTTGTCCCATTTTCTACACCACCGTAACAACAGAAGCTGGCACAGTTTTTACAATGCAGTGATGATGATGACAATGAGGATGATAATCGTGATGCTATGGAGTTCCATCTATGATTGAGACTGCGTGACAGGGCTGTACTCTACGCTTACTATCATGATATATCCTGTCAGGCCCAAGAGATACAGATACCTGTAGTGTTGGTTAGAACATATGAGCAACACCCTCAGTGACCCGTCCGTGAAGTGGATGAGACTTGACTGTGTTGGTCCATCTTCCCAGCAAGTCCATAGCACACTCAACTTCGGGGGGGGGGGGGGGGGGGGGGGGGGAGCCAGTTGGAGTAAAAATCCCACACTGATTTTTTTAAGGATTGATGTGGATTCGAACCCACAACCTTCCAGTCGGTAGTTCATTGCGCTAACCACTTCACCATGATGATTGGTTCTGTTTATTCTTTGTCGCATTTCCAGTGAGAAGGTCCTTGGTTCAGTCTGATGAGACACCTCTGTCTGGTGGGTAAAACAGGTGGAGATTTTTCCCATCTCACAAGTCAGCATGTGTGCAGGACTGCAAATGCCTAAACCCCTTTGTGTGTATATGTATGTAGAATGTCAATATGCGCATTAAAGATCTTTTAAGTCATGGCAGTTTAGCTTGCTACATAGTCTGCATAATCTGTCTCAGTTGGTAGTGAATTTGGGTAACCGCAATCAACTTGTTTCATTATTGTTACATAGGCGTGTTTGGTCTTTCACACAAAGAATAGGATTTCTCTATGGCAGAATTTTTTAAAAAGAAATTTTGCCACGGACATCATCTTTGTTGCCATGGGTTCTTTAACATGTGCAAAGTGTGTGCTGCATAAACTGGGATCTCAGTTTATCACCTTATCCAAAACACTAGCACCCTGTCCTCATCAGTTTATCTCTTCTTTCTTTCTTTCTTTCATCTGCCGCTGGTGCCCTTCGGCGTCGCGGGGAGACACAGACGTCTGTCTGCAGCAAGGCGGGAGGCTTGATAGAGTGACAGGTCATGGGCTCGCAGGGTGTCAGCCACGGAGTCGCTCCATCGTCTCCGTGGTCTACCTCTGGCTTTCCAGCCAGTGTATCTAGCACCCTGTCCTCATCAATTTACTGCTGTATCCAAAAGACTAGCACCCTGTCCTCATCAGTTTACCACTGTATCCAAAACACTAGCCCCTGTCCTCATCAATTTACTGCTGTATCCAAAAGACTAGCACCCTGTCCTCATCAGTTTACCACTGTATCCAAAACACTAGCCCCTGTCCTCATCAGTTTATCACTGTATCCAAAAGACTAGCACCCTGTCCTCATCATTTTAACACTGTATCCAGAAGAGTAGCACCCTGTCCTCATCAATTTACTGCTGTATCCAAAAGACTAGCACCCTGTCCTCATCAGTTTATCACTGTATCCAAAACACTAGCACCATATCCTCATCAGTTTATCACTGTATCCAAAAGACTAGCACCCTGTCCTCGTCGGTTTATCACTGTATCCAAAAGACTAGCACCCTGTCCTCATCAGTTTATCACTGTATCCAGAAGACTAGCACCCTGTCCTCATCAGTTTCTCATCCTATCCAAAAAACTAGCACCCTGTCCTCATCAGTTTATCATTGTATCCAGAAGACTAGCACCCTGTCCTCATCAGTTTATCACTGTATCCAAAAGACTAGCACCCTGTCCTCATCAGTTTATCACTGTATCCAAAAGAGTAGCACCCTGTCCTCATCAATTTACTGCTGTATCCAAAAGACTAGCACCCTGTCCTCATCAGTTTATCACTGTATCCAAAACACTAGCACCCTGTCCTCATCAGTTTATCACTGTATCCAAAAGACTAGCACCCTGTCCTCATCAGTTTATCACTGTATCCAAAACACTAGCACCCTGTCCTCATCAGTTTATCACTTATCCAAGACTAGCACCCTGTCCTCATCAGTTTATCACTGTATCCAAAAGACTAGCACCCTGTCCTCATCAGGTTATCACTGTATCCAAAAGACTAGCACCCTGTCCTCATCAATTTACTGCTGTATCCAGAAGACTAGCACCCTGTCCTCATCAGTTTATCACTGTATCCAAAAGACTAGCACCCTGTCCTCATCAGTTTATCACTGTATCCAGAAGACTAGCACCCTGTCCTCATCAGTTTATCACTGTATCCAGAAGACTAGCACCCTGTCCTCATCAATTTACTGCTGTATCCAAAAGACTAGCACCCTGTCCTCATCAGTTTACTGCTGTATCCAAAAGACCAACACTTAAACCTCAATGGAGTCGCAGTCAAATAGTGCTTGTCGACCCCTGAAATCGCGGATTTTCGGCCATTTTAAAAAATAAAATTTTTAAATAACCAAACAAGATAGAAACAAACAGTAAAGTGCAAAAGAAAGGCAGAAGTTTTTTTGTGTGCTGATTTCCCACTTGAAAGTAGAAATTACTCCAATTAAGGTATCCAAACAGCATTCCGAACAAAAGTTTTGAACCACATAATCCACCACATAGCGATGTCACTTGGAGCCAAACAAGGGACAAACTCGCCATCTGAATCCAACAAATCATCCCTATCTTCGACAGATAATTCACTAACAAGATCTAATTCATCATCAGATCCTTCAGCTTGGATGATATTGATCACCTCTTGCACAGAAAACGTACACCAGTTCCGAAGTTGCCTTGCCGCCATTGTGAAAAAGTAGGTGAATACAGCGTCGCTTACTGACTCCAGAAACTTAGTTACAACAAAGGCTAAGGGAAGCAATCGATGCATAGATGATTATACTTTGACTCTCAGGAGTTTTCTCCCTCGAATGCAGCTCATGTTATAAATTTAAAAAAGGCATTTTCCAACAGCACTTGCCTGCCGTCACGATTCAAACCATGGTACAAATGGACGGCACAAGGCTGCCGTCAAAACCTCATTGAGTTAAACTCAGTCATGGTCCAGTGTAGGGGAAAGAAAAGTCTGTCCAGCTGTGATCTGAACCCAGACCTTTGGCTTCTCTTGCTTCCCAGCGCAGTGTTTATCCACTGGGCCAGCACCCTGCCAGCACCTGTTTCAGACCGAGCATTAACCCATGTGGATTCTTGTTTCTGCCGTACCTGGCAGTTGGCAAGCAAGCATGTACAGGGTACATTAACCCCTTAGAGTGCAGATGTACCTATTTCAGACTGAACACATGACCTCCAAGAGGATTTTTGCTCCAGCCCCACTGCCAATGGCATTACTGGCAGTAAACAAGCAAGCACATTAACCCTTTGACTCCTGCACCCCTCTCCACCAGCATCCTGCATTGGCAACCTTGCATCTTTATAGTGAGCAAGTTACAACTTAACCATAGAGTGCTGATGTACCTTTATAGTGAACAAGTCACAACTTAACCATAGAGTGCTGATGTACCTTTATAGTGAGCAAGTTACAACTTAACCATAGTGCTGATGTACCTTTATAGTGAGCAAGTTACAACTTAACCATAGAGTGCTGATGTACCTTTATAGTGAGCAAGTTACGACCATAGAGTGCTGATGTACCTTTATAGTGAGCCAGTTACAACTTAACCATAGAGTGCTGATGTACCTTTATGGTGAGCAAGTTACAACTTAACCATAGTGCTGATGTACCTTTATACTAAGTTACAACTTAACCATAGAGTGCTGATGTACCTTTATAGTGAGCCAGTTACAACTTAACCATAGAGTGCTGATGTACCTTTATAGTGAGCAAGTTACGACCATAGAGTGCTGATGTACCTTTATAGTGAGCAGTTACAACTTAACCATAGAGTGCTGATGTACCTTTATGGTGAGCAAGTTACAACTTAACCATAGTGCTGATGTACCTTTATACTAAGTTACAACTTAACCATAGAGTGCTGATGTACCTTTATAGTGAGCCAGTTACAACTTAACCATAGAGTGCTGATGTACCTTTATAGTGAGCAAGTTATAACTTAAAGGTGAGATGAGTTTCATGCAGGGCACATTGTATACATATACCAATCGATATATCGATTGTGTTAAAATCATGTTACAGATAATTGATCCAACAATTTTCAAGGAAATCTCGGTGTTAACATTTGACGACATGGGAGTAAGAATGTGGTGCTAAACGCACAGCTGTGGTTGTGTCTTTTGTGTGGGTGCCATTAACCCTTTGACTCCCACATCGTATCCACCAACTGCAAAAACTTAACCGTTCGATTCCCTCACTGTCCACCAGTTTCCTGCAGCAGGGTTGCCTACCTCTAAAATGTTTTCAGGGACATCCCTTGCCAAAATCAGGGACACAGCATGATTTTCAGGGACACACATTAACATGCCCTGGTGATCTTCCTGTTCTTTTGCTGTTTTTCAACTAGCTCCTGGTTTCTTTTGTGTTTGTCAGTATTCACATGCCGCCTATGCCTATGCTCTCTATAATTTTCCATTGCTTTTATTCTTTCTCCCCATTTTAGCCGTGTGCGTGTGTGTGTGTGTGTGTGTGTGTGTGTGTGTGTGTATGTGTGCGTGCGTGCGTGTGTCTGTTTTAGCGCTTAGATTTGATTTTATCAAGATTTTGCGCTATACAAATAAAATATTGTTATTGTATTGTATCTTAGCCACCGGACTTGATTGAGAACACGCAGGCACACACTTCACAAAACGCGAACGTACTTCCTTTTTTGCCACTTTTAAGAAACTTCCATGTGTCAGTATAATCCTCTTGAAAATTCTGGCTACACCTGATCTTAGCTGCAGGCTCTGTTGATGACTCAGAAGTCGTGGGAGCTTCCCGCTTAGACGCCATTTTGATAGTATGCCTATCGAGCAGGCTAAGCGATGCGCATGCATTGTTATCGGCATTTAAGCATACGGTCAATTCTGATTGGTCCGGTTTTCATACTAGGTGCACTTGGTACTCTGGCACCTCAGTACTCTCGCACTTTTGTACCGAAAAGCTGCTTGTGGAAAAACCGTCTCGGCAGTTTTTGATTTTCCGGGACGCGCGACCAAAAACTGGATTTCCGGGACACCTAGGCCATTTTCCCGATTTTCAGGGACAAATACAGACACACCGGGACGGTAGGCAACCCTGCTGCAGGAAGCTGGTGGACAGGGTGAGGGAATCAAAGGGTTAAGATTTTGCTTTGCTAGCATGGTTGACAATGCAGGAAGCTGGTGGACAGGGTGTGGGAGTCAAAGGGTTAAGTTTTTGCTTTGCTAGCATGGTTGACAATGCAGGAAGCTGGTGGACAGAGTATGGGAGTCAAAGGGTTAAGTTTTTGCTTTGCTAGCATGGTTGCAATGCAGGAAGCTGGTGGACAGGGTGTGGGAGTCAAAGGGTTAAGTTTTTGCTTTGCTAGCATGGTTGACAATGCAGGAAGCTGGTGGACAGAGTATGGGAGTCAAAGGGTTAAGTTTTTGCTTTGCTAGCATGGTTGACAATGCAGGAAGCTGGTGGATCGGGTGAGGGAATCAAAGGGTTAAGATTTTGCTTTGCTAGCATGGTTGACAATGCAGGAAGCTGGTGGACAGGGTGTGGGAGTCAAAGGGTTAAGTTTTTGCTTTGCTAGCATGGTTGACAATGCAGGAAGCTGGTGGATCGGGTGAGGGAATCAAAGGGTTAAGATTTTGCTTTGCTAGCATGGTTGACAATGCAGGAAGCTGGTGGACGGGGTGTGGGAGTCAAAGGGTTAAACAAAAGAACACCTGGCTGGTTGTACTGAACGTTTTGAAAACATGGATTGACTCTATCTGTGCCTGGTGGGACACATTGTATTTGACGTACCAAGAGTTTTACAGAATTCAACGAATCATTTGAAGAGATTGTGTCTGCTAACAGTGCAGTGTTAATGATATGGTGCATGTATACGTAAAGTGTTGATGTTTGTGTAAAGTGTTAGATAGATGACTAGTTTTTCCAGTTACCACCAGCTGCCGATGAGTCGAGTGGTCAGGAGAGTTGAAGTTGGCCTTGTTTCCTGTCATGCCAAGGGATAGAGGTGACATCACTGTAAAATGTCTCCACCTGTTTTGGTCCTCTTGACCACAGGGACAGACTGCTGAAGGCATCAGATGGAATCTGTGGTTCGTGTGGGTGTTGAGGTAATTGTGACCGATGTAGGGTGTCATCAGGATCACTTGTTGCTCTCTGGGCTGAAGGTGGTAGTCGTCCCTTTCTGTCTGAAGGTTAACCCTATGACTCCCGCACCCCATCCACCAACTGCAAAAACTTCACCCTCTGATTCTCACCCTTCCTGTAGGAAGCTGGTGGATAGGGTGAGGGAATCAAAGGGTTAAGTTTTTGCTTTGCTAGCGTGGTTGGCAATGGAGGATGCTAGTGGACAGGGTGTGGGAGTCGAAGGGTTAAGAAGTCATCTGATGATGATTCTTTTCTCGCTGTATGGCATCTTTGTCTTGTGGGTCTTCCTGGGTTCCTCTTTTCACCAGCTCATCTACTGTTCTGTTTCCTGGTATCCCATAGTGGGGTGGATCCACTGGAGGGCTACTCCTGTGGATCTTCTGATTTGATGGCGGGCCTTATCAGTTGGGGAGCTTGTCTTTCTTTGGGGCTGGAGAACAGTGGGGGCTTCTGGAAGGTTGACTGCCTGATAGTGGACAGCACTGAAACGTCATGTTTGAGATCTGATCTTTGTAGTTTTATGTTACGTATGCATTTGGAAAATATTTGTTGATGTGTGTGATACTTTAAATTATGTGGTGTTATGTGATGTTTTAGAATTTTATACGGTCTGTCATTTCTATGCAGTGTTTATGAAATGTTAACCTTTTGACTCCACACTCTGTCCATCAGCATCCTGCATTGCCAACCATTACTAGCAAAGCAGAAACTTAACTCTGATTCCTCACCCTATCCACCAGCTTCCTGCAGGATAGGATGAGAGAATCAAAGGGTAAGTTTTTGCAGTTGGCAAGTAGGGTGCGGGAGTCAAAGGGTTAAAAGTGATTCGTCTGCATAATCTGACAGATGATTTTTGTTAAATAATAATTATAATTAAATAATGATTATATTTATATCAATATCTGTCAAGTACGAAATGTGTGTAAAGCATTGTATGATGAATGAGATGCGTCTGTGAAGCCTTAAATGAAGGTGGTTAGATGTCTATATTGTATTCAGTGTTGTATTGAAACACTTTTTTACATAATGTACATTTTCTGTTGAAGGACAAGAATGAAGAATAGTGTCCTGTTCTATCACAACTGAAGAATAGAAGATACCTTATTCCATCTGTTGTTGTTGTTGTTGTTTTTAAAGGTGAATATGAGTTACATGTTAGTATTGTTTTGTAACTACCACAGTTAACTGACTACAGTAATGTATGGATGTATGGATGGTCCAGTGAATCCATTATAATTGTTATTCTTATTATTGTTTAAAGCCCAGTGGACTGTGGAGAACCATATCAGGCTATAACTATCTCAAAAAGTTTACCATACCTCACTGGACAAAACAACTGGAAAACAAAAATTAAGTCACACATTAATGCATTCACGCACAAAATCTGAAGATAATGCCCATTTTATCACCAAGGGATTTTACACAAATCTGAATACAAGGGTAAACATTACTAAGGACACTAAAACATACAACTAAAAATGCGCCTAAATTACCTAAAACTGCTTCTGCATATTACATTTCCTAAGAATAAGAAGAAGAAATGACAGAAAGCAAAGGAGCAAGGCAAAAACAAAGAGATTGACAGAAAAAAAAAGTAAATTTCTAGAATACAAAATGGAGACATAAGTTACACTGAAAGAGCCTCCGGCATCCCAGCAAGGAGGTCGCAGGGGGAGGGGGGAATCCATTGTTATCAACTGTTAACGATGTATAGTAATGTAATATGGAAGGTCAACGGAATCCGTTATAATTGAATATTGACAACTGACAGGTCTATAGTATCAGAAAGTCAACTGAATCCAGAACAATTAATTGTTAACAGGCCTATAGTAATATAATAATATGGAATGTCAGCTGAATCCGTAATTAATTGTTGACAGATCTATAGTAATGTAATATGGAAGGTCAGCTGAATCCATGATAATTAACTGTTGACTATACTAATATGGAAGGTCAGCTGAAGGAATACATTAGAATTTATAACTGGCTGGACTATAGTAAAGATGGAAGGTCTATTGTATGAACTGTATGTCATTCATGTATACTTTGTTGTTTGTAAAAAATGCTATTACATGTGTCTATGCATGATAATATACAGTACCTAACAGTAATAAGCCTGCAAATGTGTAATCTCACTCTCCCAATTCTCTCCGTCTTAAATCAGTACCTAACAGTAATAAGCCTGCAAATGTGTAATCTCACTCTCCCAATTCTCTCCGTCTTAAATCAGTACCTTATAGTAATAAACCTGCAAATGTGTAATCTCACTCTCCCAATTCTCTCCGTCTTAAATCAGTACCTTATAGTAATAAGCCTGCAAATGTGCAATCTCACTCTCCCAATTCTGTCTTAAATCAGTACCTAACAATAATAAGCCTGCAAATGTGTAATCTCACTCTCCCAATTCTCTCCGTCTTAAATCAGTACCTTATAGTAATAAGCCTGCAAATGTGTAATCTCACTCTCCCAATTCTCTCCGTCTTAAATCAGTACCTTATAGTAATAAGCCTGCAAATGTGCAATCTCACTCTCCCAATTCTGTCTTAAATCAGTACCTAACATAATAAGCCTGCAAATGTGTAATCTCACTCTCCCAATTCTCTCCGTCTTAAATCAGTACCTTATAGTAATAAGCCTGCAAATGTGTAATCTCACTCTCCCAATTCTCTCCGTCTTAAATCAGTACCTTATAGTAATAAGCCTGCAAATGTGCAATCTCACTCTCCCAATTCTGTCTTAAATCAGTACCTAACAGTAATAAGCCTGCAAATGTGTCATCTCACTCCTCCCAATTTTCTCTGTCTTAATTCGCAACATAACTCAAATGAAATACTTCACTGCATTCATACAAATGAGCACTTTGGTGAATAATTCCATATTTATTGTTATAAATTTGTACTCACATCACTACATATTCTATCAATGAAAAATTCCATATTTATTGTCAATGTCATACATTTGTACTCACATCACTACATATTTATTGTTATAAATTTGTACTCACATCACTACATATTTATTGTTATAAATTTGTACTCACATCACTATATATTCTATCAATGAAAAATTCCATATTTATTGTCATACATTTGTACTCACATCACTACATATTTATTGTCATACAATTTGTACTCACATCACTACATATTTATTGTCATAAATTTGTACTCACATCACTACATATTCTATCAATGAATAATTCCATATTTACTGTCATACATTTGTACTCACATCACTACATATTTACTGTTATAAATTTGTACTCACATCACTACATATTCTATCAATGAAAAATTCCATATTTATTGTCATACATTTGTACTCACATCACTACATATTTACTGTCATACATTTGTACTCACATCACTACATATTTACTGTTATAAATTTATACTCACATCACTACATATTCTATCAAAAAATTCCATATTTATTGTCATACATTTGTACTCACATCACTACATATTTATTGTCATACATTTGTACTCACATCACTACATATTTACTGTTATAAATTTGTACTGACATCACTACATATTCTATCAAAAAATTCCATATTTATTGTCATACATTTGTACTCGCATCACTACATATTCTATCAATATTTACAACGTGAAGCATACATCTGAGAATATGGCTTACTTTGAAAAAAATATGAAGTATTCACCTGAGAGTATGTGCATACTCCATGTCAACAATGCATGCAAACAAGAATTGTCTGGCAATTAAACTACATATATTTATGGCAATACACAGCTCCTGACAATGGACTTCAAAAGTGTCATCAAATGTTGTCTTCCATTTAAGCACGGCGCACATTAACCCTCGACTCCCACACCCCTGTCCACCAACTGCAAAAAGTTAATCCTTTGATTTCCTCACCCTATCCACCAGCTTCCTGCAGGAAGGATGAGGGAACCAAAGGGTTGTTATGCTTTGTTAGCATGGTTGACAATGTTGGATGCTGGTGGACAGGGTGCAGGAGTCAAAGGGTTAAGTAACCCAGAACATTCCATCATTTAAATTTTAACCAAAATAAGTAGGCCCTACTATGAAGCAAAAACCACTGTTCCACACCACTACGAAACAACTCTCCACACAGACATGCACTAATCTTACATCCTTATGCAAAGACAACCGCTCTACGTCAATACACCATTTTCTATAAACGGAAAAAACAACTGCCATAATACAAACTTTGAATACACACAGATACAAACCAAAGTTGTTTTTTCCATGGATGGAAAACCACTTCACACAATACGATCTCTCCATCCACAGAGATACAAACCAATGTTTTTTCCATAGATAGAAAACCATCTTTCACAAAACAAACTTTCCATCCACACAGATACATACCCATGTTCTTACCATGGGTAGAAAACCACCGTCCACAAAACTTTCTCACAGATACAAAATGTTTTCCTCATGGAGAAAACCACTATTCATAATACAAAAAGTTCCATCCACACAGGCACAAACCAATCTTTTCTCCATGAGGAGAAATCCACCCTTCGCAATACAAATCTTCCCATCCACAACAACACAAAAGGACATTTTCAAGGGTGACACTTTGAAAATCTGAAAAAAACTGAAAATCAGGCCAACTGGAAAACTTTTTCGCTTGAACTGAGGCACTAGCAGCACAATGGCGCGACGTAAGTGATGTGTGTAGCCTAACAAAGATCGCCGGACCTGTGTTGTCTTCAACGATAGAGAGCACTTCCTCATTTCCGGTCGTCTGCTACAGTGCTGCTTCAGTCATAATAGCGCCGATTGAACTGTTGTTTTTTTTGGAATAACGAAAATGAAAAAACGGAATTTCCGTCTGGGGCTTTGCCAAGAAAACGGATTTCCGTCACCCAGGGGAAGAGTGGCACCCATGCATTTTCCACACGGGTAGAAAACCACCCTTCGCAACATAAAACTTTCATCTCACAAAAGCACAAAACAACAATTTTTTCAGACAGAAAACCACCCTTCGCAACATAAAACTTTCATCTCACAAAAGCACAAAACAACAATTTTTTCAGACAGAAAACCACCCTTCGCAACATAAAACTTTCATCTCACAAAAGCACAAAACAACAATTTTTTCAGACAGAAAACCACCCTTCGCAACATAAAACTTTCATCTCACAAAAGCACAAAACAACAATTTTTTCAGACAGAAAACCACCTTTCACAACACAAAACTTTCAAAATATAACAAAGATGAATGTATGTGTACATTCTGTGTAACATTATTGTTGTTATTTTTGTTTAAAGCAAAGCCGACTGCATACAGCCATATCAGGCCTATAACCATTTCAATACATATACAACACTTCAACAACAACAAAAAGCAAAAGAAAATTAAGTACACATATCAATGCATTCGCACACATCTACGGAGATGCCCCTGGCGTTGACAACTCTGTCCAATTTATCACACAGGGGATTTAAAAAACATGCCTGAAAACAAATGTAAACATAACTAATGACACTAAAACATATGTAAAAATAAGCCTTAATTACCTAACGTTGTTTTCGCATGTCTCACTTCCCTAGATAAGTGAAAGCAGTTTTAGGTCATTTACGTTTGTTTCTATATATGTTTTAGTTTCATTAGTTATGTTTAAATTTGTTTTCAGGTATGTTTTTTAAATCCACTGTGGTAAATTGCACGGATTGGTCAACGCCAGGGGCATCTCCTTAGATTATGTGCATGAATACACTGATGTGTACTTCATTTTCTTTTTCTTTTCCCCCCTGTTGAAGTATTGTGCCTATTTGGAACTGTTATAGCCCTGATATGGCTTTATCAGTTTATGCAGTCGGCTGGGCTTTAAACAACAATAACCATACCCATAAATCATCTCATTTTCCCTAGAGCCAAAAATGCACTTAATACAGGTTTTAAGTGACAACAATAATAAAAAGTTAAAGAATGAAAAATAATATTTTATATAAAAAATAGTATGTTTCACTCCAAAGCTTAAAAGCTGCACTACTCCACCATTTTCAAAGGACAAGCTCATCTATTTCCTGTCAGTTATTTGTGGAGGTAACAAAAAAGTAACAAACTTACTGGTGTCCATTTTTTTAATTTTTTTTTTTATTCCCCTATCCTTTCTCGATCCTGGTCAGTCAACTTTTTTTTAAGCAAGAGCGTTAATGTGACAGGTAAATCCATCAAACACAGACAGAAGCTTTTGTCATGAACTGATACAATCTTGCACACGAATGAAATACGTAATTTTGCTATGAACTTATGCAATCTTGAACACCTGTGAAATACCTAATTTTACTATGAACTGATGCAAACTTGCACACCTGTGAAATACCTAATTTTACTATGAACTGATGTTAACTTGCACACCTGTGAAATACCAAATTTTACTATGAACTGATGTTAACTTGCACACCTGTGAAATACCAAATTTTACTATGAACTGATGTTAACTTGCACACCTGTGAAATACCAAATTTTACTATGAACTGATGCAAACTTCCACACTGGTAAAATACCTAATTTTGCTATGAACTTACATGCATGCACACCTGTGAAATACATATTTTACAATGAACTGATGCAATCTTGCACACCTGTGAAATACATATTTTACAATGAACCAATGCAATCTTACCTGTGAAATACATATTTTACAATGAACCAATGCAATCTTACTTGTGAAATGCATATTTCATAATGAACTGATGCAATCTTATACACCTGTTAAATGCATATTTTACAATGAACTTGTGCAATCTTACTTGTGAAATGCATATTTCATAATGAACTGATGCAATCTTATACACCTGTTAAATGCATATTTTACAATGAACTTGTGCAATCTTACTTGTGAAATGCATATTTCATAATGAACTGATGCAATCTTATACACCTGTTAAATGCATATTTTACAATGAACCAATGCAATCTTACTTGTGAAATGCATATTTCATAATGAACTGATGCAATCTTATACACCTGTTAAATGCATATTTTACAATGAACTTGTGCAATCTTACTTGTGAAATGCATATTTCATAATGAACTGATGCAATCTTATACACCTGTTAAATGCATATTTTACAATGAACTTGTGCAATCTTACTTGTGAAATGCATATTTCATAATGAACTGATGCAATCTTATACACCTGTTAAATGCATATTTTACAATGAACCAATGCAATCTTACTTGTGAAATGCATATTTCATAATGAACTGATGCAATCTTATACACCTGTTAAATGCATATTTTACAATGAACTTGTGCAATCTTGCACACCTGTGAAATACATGATTTTGCTATGAACTAATGCAATCTTACACACCTGTGAAACACATAATTTTGCTATGAACAGCTTACACACCTGTGAAACACATAATTTTGCTATGAACAGCTTACACACCTGTGAAACACATAATTTTGCTATGAACAGCTTACACACCTGTGAAAACATAATTTAGCTATGAACTTATGCACTCACAAACCTGTGAAATACATGATTATGCTATGAATTGATGCAATCTTGCACACCTGTGAAATACACGATTTTGCTATGAACTTGCGCAGTCTTACACACCTGTGAAATAGGCGTGGGCCAGTTAAAATAAGTGAAAAAGTCCACACAGACATACAGCAATACACATGACAATCTCAGCGATGGACGGTCGACTGTTCACATATACACAGCGACTTCACAATTACCTACCACTTCTCCCCTACCCCATCTCCCCTGTTTTCAACGCTTCTTTTATTTCATTCTTTTCCTTTGTGGTTTGTAATTTATTTGGACTTTAAAAATTCATTTTTATGTTTATTTTTAGTTTTAAGTAATGCATTTTGCTTAAATTATGTTGGATGTTATGTATAGAGCAGCAAGGACTAGTTGCACATTGGACTGCCAGAGAACTGTCTCCCCTGAGTTAACTTGGCATACTTCATTGCTTATCTCTTTATCCTTCGACTTCCAGACCCTATCCACCAACTGCAAAACTTAACCTTTGACTTCCTTACCTTAAGCATGCTGGTGGACAGTGTGCGGGGGGTCAAAGGGGGGTTAAACATAGTCGCCGACGTTCACATGTATTTGTTGTACATGCGGCCCCCACATTTGTCACTCGTGTTTTTGTGAAGCGCTCAGTGCTCCTGTGAGATCATTCTCTGTACAAGTAATCATTGATATTATTACCCGCAGATCAATCCAATTTCACTGTTTGGAGGAAAAAAAAAAAAAAGAAGAGGTTGTCACAAGTCTTTTGTTCACTGGGTTTAGAAACACATGGAGGAGTCAGGAGAAGAACCGTCTCACCATGGCGAAGGGTTTGGAGGAGACAGCCTCTCAACACAAGTCACTTGCTGTGCATACAGGCAGCAGTCAGCAACAAGGGCCTCATTCCATACAGTTCAGACAGTATGCTCGCAACTCTGACGTATCGTAACTGGAACAGATATCAATCACCTGGTTTAATACGATTGTGTGCTTGACTACATTCAAGACAGACACAAAACAGGTAAGTTAGGCAGAAGCTCAAAATTGTGTCAGCAAAGATTATGCACAGGCATACAGCACATACCACAATCATTCTGAATCTTCTTCTATCACATAACAATCATAACATTACGTAACTTACTCTGAGCGCAGAAACACCGTCTTAGAAAAAAACAAACTTATCTTTTCCTTTCCACCTTCTTTTTAATACATTTTTTAAGAAGGGCACAATAGTCAAGTGGGTGACATGTCACACTTCCCGTCAGATGGTCTGAAGTTCGATCCTGCCCGGATACCTCAGGCCTGATGGATAAAGGGTGGAATTTTTCTGGTCAACATGTGTGCAGATCTGTCGGTGTCCTGAAGCTTACTGCAACATGGAAACGACCAGCATGCACACCCACTGAACAGTATGCAGACTGCAGCGACATACTGCCTACAGCGTGGGTAAAATCATTGCATGTAAGTGGCGGCAAAGACATTTTTCAACTAAAATATCATAACTGAATTTCTTTCTTTCTTTCTTTTTTTTTTGCAAACACGTCAACACAAGAATAACACACAAAAAAAGTAAGAGAATATCTTTATCGGCTCTAAGGATATTCCATTTTAAAGATACGACCATGTGTAACTCAAGCAGTTAATACTTAACCCTTAGTGTGCTCTTTATAATAAAAGTTCACACAGAAAACATGCATAACCCCATAAGTGCAGCCAACATAAAAATTACGGAGCTCTCTAAGCATTCCTTGATGCCACAAATCAACTGAGGTAGTTTGACGCACGTTTCAGCCTAAATGGGAGAGAAGCACTAACTGATGTTGTCAGTCTCAGAGAGGGTTCGTAAAAGTGACTGGCTTCCCTTACACAACTTTTTGACCAATACAACCCTCACCAGATCATTTTCATTTTTCCGAGAATAGAAATTCATTTTCAGCAAAATGGCGAATCCAGGACTGTCTTGCAACCCTGTGCATTTTCAACCTTTGAAAGCATGCGAGTTGAGTCAAGAACTCATAAATGACTGTAGGATGATTCAGAGGACAATTCTATAATAATAATATATTTTATTTATATAGCGCAAAATCTTGATAAAATCAAATCTAAGCGCTGAGCTATACATGCATACATACCTACATACATATGAGCGTATACATTCATACATACATGCATACATACTTGCATACATAAATCTAAGCTGAGCGTATACATGCATACATACATACATACATAAATCTAAGCGTATATATACATACATACATAATACGTACGCACATGCATACATAATAATTACAATATTTATATAGCGCAAAATCTCGACAAAATCAAATCCAAGCGCCGAAAAGACACACACGCACGCACGCACACACACACGGCCACAAATGGGGAGAAAGAATAAAAGCAATAAAAGCAAGAATAAAACCAATGGAAAACCACAGAGAGCACATCATATACAATTATATATTAAAACAAAGTGATTCCCTTCCGAGCGGAGACAGGCTGCAGAGGGGGGTTGAGTGAGGTTAGGATTTTATGCAGAGGAGAAAAGGTGAGTTTTGAGAGCGGACTTGAAGGAGGCAAAAGTAGGTTGCTGACGGACTGAGAGAGGAAGTTTGTTCCAGGAGAGTGGACCAGAAACAGAGAAGGCTCGTGGACCATAGGTATTGAGCTTAGTGCGTGGAAAGCGAAAAGTCAGAGGATCGGAGGCAGAGCGGAGGGTACGTGAGGGAACATAGATCTCAAGTAGGCTTGACAGGTAATCGGGGGCTGCGTTATTGAGGCTTTTGTAGCACATGGTGTCTAGTTTGTACTGTATGCGTTTTGATACAGGGAGCCAGTGAAGTTGTGCCAGGAGAGGAGATATGTGGTCAGCTTTTTTCTTTTTGAGTACAAGGCGTACAGCATTGTTTTGAATGCGCTGTAAGATGTGAATGGTGGAGGCAGGAAGACCAGACAGGAGTGAATTGCAATAGTCAATGCGAGACATTATGAAGGAGAGAACGAGTTTTGCAGTTGTTTCGACAGAGAGATACTTCCTGATCAGGCTTATACGATGGAGATGATAGTAGCAAGATCTGGCAGTTTGAGAAACAAAGTTGTTCATGGACAGGGTAGAGTCAATGCAGACACCAAGGTTTTAGCTGAATCAGAAATTGGGACTGATGTGTTACATAATGGGAGAGAAAGAGGAGGCAGCTGGGAAAGTTTCTGACGGGTGCCAATGAGGATAGCTTCTGTCTTGTCGTCATTAAGCCTGAAGTCTATTGTGTGTCATCCAGTTCTTAATGTCCGAGTAACACTCAGTGGTGCGAGTCAACAGGCGCTGTATATTATCAGGTGAGTCACTGTCTTGAAGTTGGGTGTCATCAGCATAGAAGTGGTGTTTTATAGAGTGGGAGTTGATGATGGTGGACAGGGGGGAGGTATAAAGAGTGAAAAGAACAGGGCCAAGGACAGATCCTTGTGGAACACCACAGGTCAGGTATGCAGGTTGAGAGTAAGTGCCATTGATGAGAACAGTTTGTTTTCTGTTTGATAAATACGAAGTGAAAAAGGAGAGAGCAATGTCAGAGATGCCAAAAGTATGATGAAGTCTAGAAAGGAGAATACCATGGTCAATGGTATCGAAGGCTGCAGACAGATCAAGGAGTGTGAGGAGAGAGACTTTGCCAGTATCAGTTGCAAGGAGGAGATTGTTGAGAATGTGTAGTAGGGCAGTTTCAGTGCTATGGCACTGGCGGTAGGCTGACTGGAAAGGATTGAGGAGATTGTTGGCAGACAGGTGAGAGTTCAGCTGGTTGAGGACGACCTTTTCAAGGAGTTTTGACAAGAAAGAGAGATTAGAGATAGGCCTGTAATTTTTCAGTTCATTTGGATCTAAATTGTGTTTCTTGAGGAGAGGGTGAACAATAGCAGACTTGAAAGAATCTGGGACAGTTCCAGTTTGAAAAGAAGTGTTGATGATGTCAGTGATGAATGGGAGGAGAGTAGGGAGACAGTCGGAGTAGAGAGAACCTGGAAGAGGATCCAGTTCGCAAGTTTTGAATCTGATTGTGTTGAAAATTTCTTCTTGTGAGACTGGGGTAAAAGTAGTGAGAGGTGTGCCAGAGAAGGAAGGATCAGGTGGGCATGGTTGACAGGGTGTCCTGTCAAGCCTGTCACGAAGAGTTTGTATTTTGGTGGTGAAATACTTGGAGAATACAGATGGGAGTTCTTCATTTGTATGTTTTGTTGGGAGAGGTAAGTCTTTTCGTGTGCCAAGGAGATGATTCATGGTTGTAAAGAGTTCTTTTGAAGAAGAGGCATTCAGGATTTTGGTTTGGAAATAGCTTGTTTTTGCAGATGCAATGAGGGTGGATACTTTTGTTTTAGAGGCTTGGAAAAGTTGCCTGTGTACAGTGAGTTTGGATTTGCGCCAGCGGCGCTCTGCTCTGCGGCGGGCACGTTTTGCACAGGCAATCTCATGAGTGAGCCAGGGGGTAGGGGGGTGGTCAGGTAAAAGACGGGTTGTGGCTGGAGCATGAGTGTCCAGAAGATGGTGGAGAGTAGTATAGAATTCATCGGCAAGGTTATGTGACTTTTCAGAAAGGAGACGGGAGGCATCAGATGAAAATGTGGAGAGGTCGATAGATTTGAGATTGCGTCGAGTCACTGTGCGCGTGGTACGGGAAGGAGAAATGTCAAGAGAACAGAGAATTGCAGAGTGGTCAGATGGAAGGGCTGAAGTTAGACGGGTAGAAAGAACTAAGCAGTTGTCAGTAGCTGAATTGTGGTGATCACGAGAAATGATCCAGTCAAGAATGTGACCTTTTTGATGGGTTGGTTCAGAAATGTGTTGAGTCATATTGTGATTGGACAGAGAGTTGATGATATGTCTTGTGTCATAACGGTGAGTGTTGTCATAGTGGACATTGATGTCACCTAGAATGATGAGATTTCCAGATAAGAGGCAGTAGTGGTCAAGCAGTTGGTCAAAGTCAGAGAGAAACGTGGATGTGGTGAGTTTGTTGGCAGAGCTAGGTGGAGGTCGATAGACACAGGAGAAGGTGATGGGGTGAGGGGTGGATTGGAAGGATACTTCAACGTGCTCGAAAGAAGGATGGGAGAAAGGCAGAGACTGCGAGAAAGATAGGCGGGAATGGAGCGAGTCGTTGTAGAGGATGGCGATACCGCCACCTTGAGATGAGCGATGGAAAGAAGCAAGCCTGTAACCATTCGGAGTGAGGCTAGCATGTATAGGTTCATGACCAAGGGGGTTAAGCCATGTCTCTGTGATAAAAGCAATGTCAACGTGCTCATCAGCGATAAAATCGGCAATGACTTCGGCTTTAGCCATCCTTGCATGTTGACTGAGCGTTAAAAAGGCATAGTTTATCAGTCATATGGCGGCGGCCGAGGTGGCGACGAAGGCGGCACCGACGGGACAAAAGACGAAGGCGACACCAGCGGGGCAGAAGACGAAGGCAGCAACGATGGAACAGAAGAAGACAAAGGTAGCACCGGCGGGACAGAAGACGAGGGCAGCGCCGGCGGGACAGAAGACGAAGGCAGCACCGGCGGGACAGAAGGCGAAGGCGGCACCACCAGGACAGAAGGCGAAGGCGAAGATGGCAGAGGAGGAGACGAAGCCCGCAGCAGCGAGGTCGAAAGCAGGGGCAGTGGAGGAGACGAAGAAGCAGAAGAAGAAAAGTGGCGTCGGGCTGGCACAGCAGGAGGCAGGTTGTGCCAAAGTCGGTGGAGACGTCCACCACGACAGAATCGCGCAGTGCGGGGCTTGCTACACAGCCCCAATGTACGTATGCGCTGGTAGACGCTCCACCGAGGTAGCATTTGCTGTGTTTAAAAAGTGTCAGTCCAATTTGTTTAAGAAAGGACGGATCCATAATTGAGAGCCAGTCAGGAGAGGATGATGTTTGCAGGTTGGTGTGTGGGTTGGTCAGTTCACAACAATTGAATCAGAGAACAACGAAGGTTTGGGAGCTGTAGCGTTGGGCGAACACAGTAGGCTAAAATGTTAACACAGTTCACAGGTTAAATGTCCGACCTGAGCGGCAGAATTAAAATGACGAAAAGTAGGCATACGAAACTCCAAAATCAGATTATCCGGTAAAATATTCAAAATTTAAAAAAAATATTTACATCACCATTTATCGGGACCAAGAGGAATAAACTGATATAAAATTCAATGCACAAAATCAAATAGAACCACGATAAAATCACTGTAAAATACCACACACACTTTTGCTGCCTGCTGGCGCGACATCTACTCACATTCTGAGACAAGAAGAGGTTGAAACCATAGAACTCACTCCCTGTTGGTGTGGAATATGCACCAGACAGACCAGACAGGGAAAGTATTGATCCTATGAGCATGTAACACAAAGGGTTTGTGGCCACAGGCAACACTGACATCCAGCCAACACCTTCAAAGTGTTGTATACACAGTCCTGACATTGTAAAATCCCACCACAACCACCAACACCCACAACCACCAACACCACCACAACCACCAACACCACCACTTCCACGGAGTAGTATTACAAGCTGTAAGAGGACTGGGATGATGGAGTGGGGGTGGGGAGCATGGCAGCAGTGGAGGCCATGACCTCGGTCAAGCCACTTTGTGCACTAGTACTTTCATTGTACACCGCTTCTCTTTGTAGCTCATCAGCTGTCGGTGATCTGTCAGTAGGTAGTCATCCAAAATCTTACTAATTTTAACTTTTTCACATCGTAACGCTAGCCCATTAGCGTTCTCGCGGAGAACCGCAGGCACCGGAACGCTAGGGTATAGCGTTCAGCAAGCTCGCCGCTAGGATTCTAGCGTCTTGCGTTAGAAAATTCCTACGTGAAGCCAGTTACGGTCTAAGGGAAAAAAACCTCTGTTAAAGTATCACGTAACCATTTCTAAATACTGTGAGAGTGATTTCCCGAGCAAAAAGTCTATTTGAAGAATTTTTTGGGCGCGAGAACGTCACCCGAACCGCGTGCTTCACTGAAACAAAGGCAAAATGGAGCGCCCTGCGAATGCGCGATGTCGCTGTTCACTCAGGACTGTGGAATTTGTGTGTGTGTGTGTATGTGTACTTTTCTGAGCTTCTGATCAGATGATACAAGTCATGGAGAATTGGCGTCTCTTTTTTCTGTTTTGTTTACATCTGCTGAATGGATGAAATGCCTGTCTGAAATGCTCCTCAACCATATTTCATTGCACAAATAACCTCAAAGCATGTCTGAACAAACCTTATACTGTAGATATCCTAAAAGAGGGTTACATTACCTTTCTAACCATACCCTACATGTTGATGTTAAGTCATTTGGGCCGCCTGTGAAAATTAATTCAAAGTGGTCTAAAAATGCACGCTTCCAAGGAAAGTAGTCAGTGGCAGCTGGCACGTCTGCAGGGAAGTAGGTCAAATAGCCAGCTGACGATGCCAAAGTGTTAAAATTTCATCAGGAGGGCCATACCTTCTATTTTTCCCTTTGTTTTTAGTTTCTATTGTGAGCGGTTATGAGTTGTTTTTTTTATGGTAATTTCCACAAAATATTACACATATGTAGTAATTTCAAGGAATTATAAATCATCTGAAAATACATTCTGTCATGCCTAATGCATCATTCTGTGTAATTTCATGCACAGATTCCCAAAAATATGGAAGCAACAGTTGCTTTATTGTACATGGTAGTGATGCAATGTTTTTCCCCACAACAAGGAAAACACTAGATGTCAAATAACGCCGGCATTCATGGGGTTAAAACAAAGGATAACTAGCCGTCACTACATGTGTTCTGGTTTGGGGTTTTTATATGCTTATTAGTAATACCAGACAGGTAACTATACATTTTTTGAAAGTACAGATAATGTACAATGTGATAAAGATTAAAAAAAAAAAAGAGAGACTGTATCTGGTATGTAGTGACAGATATTCCATATAAATGTATCTAACAAGCTTGGCACACAGATACTCCCTAGAGTCAACCACAATCTCTGAAAAGTATGGTTCATACTCACAGTGATACAGTCTCACTCTCCTGAACATCAATCATTTGCAGATGACACTCAACTTGAACTCGCTACTCCTCCCGAGAACATAAACCCAGCCATTTCCTCTCTCGAACTTTGTATCACCGACATACGAATCTGGATGCTCGAAAACAAGCTAAAAATTAATGACGAGAAAACTGAAGCTGTCCTCTGTTCTTCCTCTTTTAAGTCTCTGCCGTCTACCACTCCTACATCTCTTACCGTTGGATCAACAGATATTCCCTTTTCCTCTACCGCACGAAATCTTGGCTTCCACTTCAGCAAAGACATGAGTATCTCAACACATGTACAGACAGTCTGCCGCAAAGCATACATTGACCTTAGATGCATTAGTTATATTCGCCACGTACTTTCAGAAGACGCTACCAAAACATTTCTTTCTGCCTTTGTTCTCTCCAAATTAGACTACTGTAACTCCCTCTTTTCTGGCTGTCCTCAAAATCAATTAGGCAAACTTCAAAAAGTACAAAACTCTGCCGCTAAACTTGTTTCTCGTTCCCGCAAGCATGATCATGTCACACCTATTCTCAAATCCCTTCACTGGTTGCCTGTTCAAGCTCGCATTGACTATAAGCTTGCCTCACTATGCCACTCTTTTTTCTCTGATCTTCTCCTCGCTACCTGGCTGATCTTCTCTGTGTACACTCCTTCTAGAAATCTCCGTTCCATTGCTGATACCAGATTGCTCCATGTTCCACGCGTGCGCACAAAAACATTTGGACATCGCTCTTTCTCCTTCGCAGCCCCCACTATCTGGAACTCTCTTCCCTTTGAAATCCGACACCTAAAATCGACTTCTTCTTTCAAAACAGCTCTAAAAACTCACCTCTTTCAAAAATATTATCAGTAAGTTCAACCTCATTTCCCCCCAGCCTAATAGTAGAAAAGGTGTGTTAGTGTGTGTGTATGTTATAGTAGGTAGGTGGGGGGTGGGGGTGGGTGATTATAGAGCCCAATGTGCCTCACAGTACTTTGGGGTATAGCCGCGGGGGTTGTGGGGTGCATTTGGACTTGCGTGAGAATCCGTGTATGATTGTAGCGTATGTAGTATTTTTATGGATTTATTCTATTACTTTGTATTGTGTATTTAGTGTATGTACGTGAGGTCCGAGAGATTGAAATATTGTGAGTGAATGATTGTAAAGCGTCATAAGCTCCGCCGTAGGCAGAGATGTGCGCTTATAAATGGTCTCTTATTATTATTATTATTATTAAATATTAAAAAATGGCACAAAACTATACACATTTTTGTCTTCTCGTGGTAAAGACTAAATCAGTTCCTGGGCCTCTTGTGGTGTGCAGCAAAGCAGTCTGGGCACAGTCCCACATCACAGCTGTGGCACGCCCAGCCACAGTGAACACAGTGTTGTGTCCAGCTACACAGTTCCTTTTCTTTCCAACTGACAGATTCTGCAGCCACAGTGAACACAGGTGTTGTTTTCCTGCTACACAGTTCCTTTTCTTTCCAACTGACAGATTCTGCAGACACAATGAACACATGTGTTGTGTCCAGCTACACAGTTCCTTTTCTTTCCAACTGACAGATTCTGCAGACACAGTGAACACAGGTGTTGTGTCCTGCTACACAGTTCCTTTTCTTTCCAACTGACAGATTCTGCAGACACAGTGAACACAGGTGTTGTGTCCAGCTACACAGTTCCTTTTCTTTCCAACTGACAGATTCTGCAGACACAGTGAACACAGGTGTTGTGTCCTGCTACACAGTTCCTTTTCTTTCCAACTGACAGTTTCTGCAGCCACAGTGAACACAGGTGTTGTGTCCAGCTACACAGTTCCTTTTCTTTCCAACTGACAGATTCTGCAGCCACAGTGAACACAGGTGTTGTGTCCTGCTACACAGTTCCTTTTCTTTCCAACTGACAGATTCTGCAGCCACAGTGAACACAGGTGTTGTGTCCTGCTACACAGTTCCTTTTCTTTCCAACTGACAGATTCTGCAGCCACAGTGAACACAGGTGTTGTGTCCTGCTACACAGTTCCTTTTCTTTCCAACTGACAGATTCTGCAGACACAGTGAACACAGGTGTTGTGTCCAGCTACACAGTTCCTTTTCTTTCCAACTGACAGATTCTGCAGACACAGTGAACACAGGTGTTGTGTCCTGCTACACAGTTCCTTTTCTTTCCAACTGACAGATTCTGCAGACACAGTGAACACAGGTGTTGTGTCCAGCTACACAGTTCCTTTTCTTTCCAACTGACAGATTCTGCAGACACAGTGAACACAGGTGTTGTGTCCTGCTACACAGTTCCTTTTCTTTCCAACTGACAGATTCTGCAGACACAGTGAACACAGGTGTTGTGTCCTGCTACACAGTTCCTTTTCTTTCCAACTGACAGATTCTGCAGACACAGTGAACACAGGTGTTGTGTCCAGCTACACAGTTCCTTTTCTTTCCAACTGACAGATTCTGCAGACACAGTGAGCACAGGTGTTGTGTCCTGCTACACAGTTCCTTTTCTTTCCAACTGACAGATTCTGCAGACACAGTGAACACAGGTGTTGTGTCCTGCTACACAGTTCCTTTTCTTTCCAACTGACAGATTCTGCAGACACAGTGAACACAGGTGTTGTGTCCAGCTACACAGTTCCTTTTCTTTCCAACTGACAGTTTCTGCAGCCAGGGTGAACACATGTGTTGTGTCCTGCTACACAGTTCCTTTTCATTCCAACTGACAGATTCTGCAGACACAGTGAACACAGGTGTTGTGTCCAGCTACACAGTTCCTTTTCTTTCCAACTGACAGATTCTGCAGACACAGTGAGCACAGGTGTTGTGTCCTGCTACACAGTTCCTTTTCTTTCCAACTGACAGATTCTGCAGACACAGTGAGCACAGGTGTTGTGTCCTGCTACACAGTTCCTTTTCTTTCCAACTGACAGATTCTGCAGACACAGTGAGCACAGGTGTTGTGTCCTGCTACACAGTTCCTTTTCTTTCCAACTGACAGATTCTGCAGACACAGTGAACACAGGTGTTGTGTCCAGCTACACAGTTCCTTTTCTTTCCAACTGACAGTTTCTGCAGCCAGGGTGAACACATGTGTTGTGTCCAGCTACACGGTTCCTTTTCATTCCAACTGACAGATTCTGAAAATAGATAAACAAATAAATAAACAAACAAAATGACAAGCCCACGAATTATTCTTGCTTCAGCTATATCAATATTTCATTTTTGAAGATTAAAAGTTTCTAAACTGCATGTTTCAGTCTGACAAATTTTATTCAGTGTTTGTAGCTGACTCAATGTTTCAAAGAATCAGCAGCACTGTCTGTGCCTACAATGAATTTAGTATGATACATCAGACAGCACATCATGACATCAGTACTACTTTAGACACTGAAATCACAAGCATCGTACTCTTTGCTCAAGATACGAGGATACTTCCCAGTAGAATGAGACCAATGAACATATATGTCAAAGACTCACCGGCAAAAAAAAAAAGTTCATTTCATCTGTTCGAAGTATTCACCTCCTGCTGCCACACACTTCTGCATTCACTCAATCCACTGTAGAAATGCTGCTCTGTAGGCTTCTTTGGGTATATGTGACAGACACTGAAAAACCGCCATTCCCAAGGCTGCTCAGCTCTTGAAACTTCTTCCTGCCAGTGATTTCTTCAGATGTGGAAACAGGTAAAAGTCACAGGGTGCAAGGTCTGGGGACTAAGCAGGGTGTGGCAAAGTATGGATGTTCTCGGTTGCAAGGT
Source organism: Monoplex corrugatus (assembly GCA_030674185.1). Classification (NCBI taxonomy): domain Eukaryota; kingdom Metazoa; phylum Mollusca; class Gastropoda; order Littorinimorpha; family Ranellidae; genus Monoplex; species Monoplex corrugatus. The sequence goes on along the minus strand of CM060308.1, from coordinate 101,274,012 downwards.
ATTCTCGTACGAGCCTTGACTTGTGAGCAGGTGCGTTATCATGAAGATCTTGATTCCTCTCATGCCTGCGGTTGGAAGGGAAGTTGCATAAAACTTCTTGATGTCAGACAGTACTGAGTCTCTGTAGAACTTTCCGGTGATGGTCTCTCCTTGTTTGCATGGTTTCTGTAGCATGATCCCCTTTGAGTTGAAAAAGATGGTGTATAACACTTTCTTTTGCGAACGTTGACGACGAGCGATTTGAGGAATCCCACCTTTAGGAATCCAGGCCTTGTTCTGTGACTTTCTCCGAGGTTCATACATGTACACCCAGGTTTCGTCACCTGTCACAATTTCATCCAGCCACTTAGGGTTGCAGTTCTTGTAAATTTTCAGCATATCTTGGCAGAAACGTAACCTACCCCCCTTATTTTCTGGCGTCAAAATATGAGGGATCCATCTTGATGACACCTTCCTGTAGCCAAGCTTATTTCTTAGGGTCCTCGATGCAGTCGACGAATGAATGTTGAGACAATCAGTGATCTCTTCAAGGCTGACTCTTGAATCAGCATCAACCATTGCCTTCACACTAGCCACTAACTTTTCATCGAACTTTTTGCTTTTTCGCATTTTCCCCCTGTTGTCTTCAGTGCTGGCCTGGCCACTTGCAAAATGTTTTACCCATCTGAACACAGTTGCTTTCGAAGGAGCAGAAGGTTGTCCCAGAGCTCTCATGTCCGCAAGTATTTCAGATGCGTTCTTTCCGAGGGCAACACATACCTTGATGTAGCTGCCATAATCCGCTATTGAAAACACCATTTTCTTTGCCATTTTTCAAATCAGTGTCTGACAGGGCCTTGACATACACTGTCAGAACCGTAAGACGGATTAAAGATGAATAAGGAAATTTGGCACAGAATTACATCATAGACTGATGTTTTCTGTGACTTATTTTTCCAATTTCTGTGAATGCATTTTCAAGCTATACAGACGTGGTCTCATTCTACTGGAAATCACCCTCGTATACCCACCCATGTCACGCCCAGTCAAATCTTCTTCAATAATTATTCGAAGTAACCAAACACAAAAACTAATAACTGTTTGTCAGTCTCGAGTTTTATTGTAGTTTATGTTGCTTTCAGAAGCAGCCAGAAATGCTTTACATTAAAAATTCAGTCTCCTAGCTTGACTCTGGCAAGAAACATCAACAGATCCATGCCTAACCTGGTCCCCCCCCCCCCCCACACACACACCCCTGTCACCCCCACCTTTTGAGTGTGTGGTCTTTTTTTTTTATTACATTTGTTTAAAGCCTAGCCAACTGCATAGAGCCATATCAGGACTATCGCTGTTTCAAAACACACAATATTTCAACAGGAAAAAACGGAAAGAAAATTAAATACACATGTTGATGCATTCACACACATAATCTAAGGAGATGCCCCTGACCTTCGCCATCCAATTTATCACACAGGGGATTTCAAAACCGAACCTGAATACAAATTCAAATTTATATAACTAAGGTTACTAAGATATAAAAACGGGCCTAAATTACCAAAATTATTTTCACATATCTCATTTCCTTAGAGCCAAAAATGCACTTAATACATGTACCCAATTATCAATCCTATGATAAAGTAGGCAAGACTTTATGGAACACATACAGGTGAATGGACCAGCAAGACAGAAAATGACAGGAAGAAATGACAGAAAGCAAAGGAGGAAGGCAGAAACAAACAGAGTGACAGAAAAGAGGAAATTTCTAGCACAGAATACTATTTATACTGAAAGAGCCCATGGCATCCCCACGGGGCCCCTCCTTTTGTGGCAGAGGACATAAACACACAATAAGCAACAGACAAAGCCACCACCAAGACATAGTAGCATAACAAAACTACTCACTCACCGCTTTCATCGCAGTCGCCTTCAACCAACTCTTCGCCGCTGACAAGTTCACTGGCCTCCTCATTCCTGTCAGCTTCAGGACTCTCATTATTGTGCAAAATACTGGGCACCAAACTCAAAACTTTCACAGAGAAATCAAAATAAACATGTGGAGAAAGTATACAAAAGAAAACGAGGCAGTTTCCTGAAGGCTGCCGGCGATAGTCAAACAAGTTTGGACCTTATGTAAACTTGAGTCATGATTGTGGCCTACTGCATTCTACCATAAAGTCACGATCGCGGCCCCATCACGCTGTAAGGGCTAATATTTTTTAAATTTCAATCATACAGTAATGTCCATGAGGGACCTGTACTGAAAACGCTTGTAATTTTAAAACCATATGATAGTAGTAATAGTATACTGCACAAGCAAATACAAATACTTCAGCAGCAAAGACATTGGAGAACAGACCTGTCAAAGTAAGTGGAAAATTTGGATGTGTAAATCTACAAATGGGCATTTGTGTTTCAAATTGCTTGCAGAATATATCATAGAAAATACAATGAATTTTTTTTTCAGCCTGATTAGTTTAATGAATTTTAAGTGCCAGATGTTCAAACTTTGGAAAATCTTCAATCTGACAGACGGGAAAAAAGCATGTTTATAGGTGTACCATGCTTCAAAGATGGATAACTCCGTGATTATTACAGGTAGGACCAAGAAAGTTGGTATGTAAATTACATGCTTTGTGAGCTATCAAGATAAGCTGAAATCACCATTAAAACATTACTCAACAGTTGTCAGAAATAGAATCTTATCTGAATTTTTCACGGGAAAGAGTGCACGTCATGGATGAGACTATTTCAAAATGTTTTTCAAATAAATATTAAAGATACAAACTTTTACGGTTACGGTGAGTAGCCTCTGCAATGTTAAAACAAATTCTTGAATAAATGCAGCTTGAAAGTATTCAGAATGGGTAGGTTGCTTGGGGCACTTGGTGACAAAAGTTCTTCCCAAAGAGGAAGGAGCAACTTCAGCAAGTTTGATGTTCCAAGCAAAAACAACAGACACATCAGTAGGGTATCTGTCAGCTCTTCCAGGCCATCTATGAACAACCTTGCCAACTAGTTTTGTTCTCTAAACTAAAGAAAACTGACATTTGCCTTCAGTTTCCCGTAACTTTAAACTCAGATTACTTGCGCCCCTCTTTGCACAAATAAAAGGAAAAAAGTACCAAACTGTTACTTGAACTTTGCCCTTTGACCTCACATAGTTTTGGAACAATAAAATGAAAAGATAGTAACCAAGTGGAATTTTTCACTATATAGTTAACGTGAACCACACAAACATGTTTGTAAATGGCCGGCAGTCACTGAACAAAAGGTGCTGGACGGCATCACGGTGGGCTTCTTTTTCTTTCATCCATGAATTCAGTCACACACTTAATAAAAGAAACACAACAAGAAATGACAGGTGGTAGACAATCTTTACTTTGTAGAATACATCTTTACATGGTGTCATTCGCACATCACTTAATACACATTCAAAATGGATCGTTTCTTTAGTGTTTATGGGGTTTCCTGCACTGATAGTAACAGGCTGCCACCAACTTATATGTATATAATATGCACTGGGAAAAAATGCATTTTTGGCAAAGTACAACACGAAACACACAAATACATGCCATTAACAGCAAAACAACCACAATTACAAAGCAGAACTGGACCTTTCTTGTACCTGCAAAAAGAAAAAAGAAAAAAAAAGATGTACTCAACATTCATACATACGAGGACATAGAATATCAATATGTAAGCATGATTAGCAGACACAAAGATGCATACTTAAAGTAGGTCAATTCAAAATCAGACACTTACATTTCCAATCTACACTGATAATGAGAGTGTGATTAACTGGTTGTGTGTGTGTGTGTGTGTGTGTGTGTGTGTGTGTTGTGTGTTGTGTGTGTGTGTGTGTGTGTGTGTGTTGGTTGCTGTGTTGTGGAATTTTTCTTATTTGATTGAGTTTGTTTGTTTTTTATACTCATGAAATTAAAACTGGAAATCTTGTCTTGAATAAAAGCTCATAAAAGATCAAAATTTCTAATGCGCCACCCCCTCATAATAAATGTTTCAAGAGTGTCTGTCTGTGTGTTATACTCCATATGTTAATGTGAACAACACATAAACACCATATACACATCAAAAACATAAACACATTAACATCAAACATAAACACCATTACCTAACATTATCAATCAAACATAAACACCATATAACATCAAACACATAAACACCATAACACATCAAAACACATAAACACCATATACACATCAAAACACATAAACACCATATACACATCAAAACACATAAACACCATATACACATCAAAACACATAAACACCATATACACATCAAAACACATAAACACCATATACACATCAAAACACATAAACACCATATACACATCAAACACATAAACACCATATACAATCAAAACACATAAACACCATATACACATCAAAACACATATACACATCAAAACACATAAACACCATATACACATCAAAACACATAAACACCATATACACATCAAACACATAAACACCATATACCATCAAAACACCATATACACATCAAAACACATAAACACATCAAACACCATATACACATCAAAACACATAAACACCATATACACATCAAAACACATAAACACATCAAAACACCATATACACATCAAAACACATAAACACCATATACACATCAAAACACATAAACACCATATACACATCAAAAAGTGATGTCTTAAAAAAAAGGAGTGAAAATATATTACTGAGTAAAACAAAACAGATCAATTTCAAATGGGACTGGCAGCTGTCACCATGAACGACCAAAACAAAACAAACATTCAAAGGAAAAAGAAAAGGACGGTACATACTTGAGAGTGTAGCACAGATGACAGAAGTTGAAGCCGCACACAAAACACTGACGACAACAGTCTCCACACACTTGTGTGTCACAGAACTGACAGCTGACAGTGAACGGTGACTGGAAACATGTCCCACACATCCCTGTCATCATACCAATACTACTGTATGTACACAACCAACATAATACTACTGTAAACATAACACTACTGTAACACTACTGTAAACATAACACTACTGTCATATCAACACTATTGTACACATAATACTACTGTATATATTATATATGGTCACGGCTACGAAATGGCGTCGAACGGGCCACGCACGCTACTACCCAACTTCGGAGCTAAATTTACGTACTCTATACCTCAAATATAGCCACAAAATTAATGTAACGTGAAAGTGAAGTAATGACCTTTGCGCCTGGGTGCATTTCCCCCCACAGCAACTGGTAACAGTTCCGAAAATCAATATTTTGTTGTTTGTTTTCACTATCGTCAGAGAGAATTTTTGTGACACTTCAAAGAATGTGCGCAATCGATTGAGCAATACGCCACAACGAGTACAAAAACTTTCATGTCTGGGACTTGATCAACATTAAATTGAATGCATAAAGCCCTCATACTTCTACATCAGCAAACAGTGGGCACAGGAAGTAGAAAATTGCTGAGCAAAATCTGCTTCGAGTACATCACTGTTCGTTGTGAAATTTCCCTTGCGCGTAAGAATCGTCGATTTAACACTAATTCGGGTAAAACCCATGAAGTAAAAATAACTGATTCTCTCAAAAATGAATGTATTTTTAAGTTTGTCTTATTCAAAAGAGCGATGTGATGTTTACAATATACACTGTCTGCCATGAAATTCAGCTTCTTCTTTCTGTTGTGAACGCAGTGTTATGTACTATTTTTTTCATTCGGACTGATATTTCAGCTTTCGCACACTGACCACACTGACTTGGTTGTTTCATTGATACAGCTTTGTGCCTTTCGCCCCATGAAGCGAAAACTGCCCTGTGGAATGGCAGTTAGGAGAAAAAGCTGATCAAGTTTTTGTTGTGAATCATTTTCCCATGTTATGTACAAAAGAATCTGACCAGGATCGCTTGTTTTTTTCTGCTAATATATTGATATGTCCGTTGCTGTCCTATTGCAGTTGTTATATAGTTGTTATAACCGATAATTAACATCCCTTTAGCCTTACTCTTTGAACTTGCTGACTTAGTTCTTCAGTTTAGTGTTGGTTTTGCCTTGTGTTTGTAGGCACCAATCAGTCTGATTGTCATGATGGTGATGTACACCTATGACTTCTTGTTTTATTGTTAACCACAGGCAGAAAATGTACATTCATCATTCTTACATACATGAAGTTAATAAAAAGCACTGATTAGTGATACTTGGTCCCTGCATGTGTTGGCCTTATTGTTCATAGGTCAGTGCATAACTTCACAGCAACAAAAATCATACTAAACCAAACCACTGTTCACAAATGCAATCCGATTTAAGAATAATGTTGAAAAAGGTCTGTTGACATGCTGGTGCTCTTGGATTATTTCAATAATGATTTTAGGATTTTTTGTGGATTTTGGACAACGTTGTGTACTTTTCAAGATGTACATAACATCACATCAGCATGGTCTGCATTTTGTGAAGTTATGAACATATGGTATTGATGTTAAATTTTGTAATACTAATGTAAAATCTGTTAAAATGCCTTCTACACATCAATACTGTTATTTTTGAGAATTCCGAATTGAAATACTATATGTCTTAAAATTTGCCAGCAACTAACATGATGTACATAATCTCACACAAAAATGGAGTATAATCATCTGTTGTGATGTTATGAACAAAGAAAGAAATTCTAGCGGATGCTTTTATTACAAACACATACCTGCTATTGACTCTATAGTTAATAGCCTGTTGGTACAGTTTTAAGTAAATCTTATCGATATAACACACAGTGGCTTATGCTTTTAAGTGTGCAGTGTTGCAAAAGATGTCTTCTGTATGTGAAGTTATGAACATTTTATAGAAAACAACGCATTTTTCTAAAATAACTTTTTAACAATCCCACATGTATTCAAAATATGCAGATACAATCCCTGTAGCTTATTTTTAACTGTTTTTATACCCAAAAAAAATTATCAATGTATTTGTTTTTTTCCTGAAGAAAAGGTAGATTATCTCAGAATGTTGTGAAATCATGTACTAAAGAGATCTTTACTGATTTTAGGAAATCACAATTCACTTAAAAAGAAAATGATTATCATATGTGACATTTGGTTCTTACTATCTCAAATGACAGAGGGTTTGATGCCATCTTTTGCTTTTTAGAGGAATGTTTAGTACAATATTATGTTGTGACTGTTGTGAAGTTATGAACTGGTATGTTAAGTTATGAACATTCTATAGAATAGCCAGTTTAACACCATCATCAATCCCAAAATGTATTCAAAACATGCTGATACAATCCCCTGAGCTCTTGTACCCCTGTTTTTGTGGATATTAATCGATACAAGTACTGTTTTCCTGAAGAAAAGGGAGATTCTCCTTAAGAATGAAGTTATGTACTAAAGACATCTTTACTGAATTCAGCATGCCACAATTCACTTAAAAAGAAACTGACCGCATGTATGGCATTTTGGTTGTTCTTATTTCAAGTGAAAGATAGTTTGATGCCGAAGTTTGCGTTTTAGAGGATGCTGCAGTACAATGTTTTGTTGTGACTGTTGTTAAGTTATGTACAGACGACTATTTGGGTGCTGTTCTGGTATGTGCTCTTGTAATATTTTCATTTTCATGGCCTGTTTTTGTTCGGAACATGTCTTTTGAGTTACTCATAAGCTGTTTTGCACAACAATAAGAATTTTCAGCTTTTGAGATTTCTTAAATGCTGGAGTGGACATTCCAGTAACGTACATATAGTAAGCCTTAATATGAAAACATTCACAATTAGGCATTACCCGAGTGCTTCACATAATTATTTTGTCAGCTCTCTTTACACTGCTTGTCTTCAAAACAGCAGAAGTTTGTTTTATCTTCCGTGGTACAGCTCTAAAATTTACACACTAAAGAATTGTTGTGAAGTTATGTACACAATCTTCTCCTTTAATTTTCTTGTATTTATTGTGTTTGATTTTCCTGTCCTACCTTAGATGTACCAACTGGACCTGCTGTTAACATGTTCACATTGTTTTGAGCAAAATATCTGTTCCTTCTCAGGCTCTTTCCTTTACAAGGTTTGTGACATCGTGTGATGTTACGTACAACGGAACATCATATCATCTGTGTTTACAGGAGTGATAAATGTCCGATTGACTTGCAAGTTGGATTAATTGTCATGGTTTTTGTTCTGCTGTTTGGTTTGCACAATATTCTTCCATTGACAGGTGTTTCATTTTGTTGCTTATGAAGTTATGTGGCACACTTTTTAGACACCATTTCGTAGCCATGACCACATATGTGTGAAGTGGATCGGATCAAATGTGTGGTCCTAATGAACCTACAGCATGCTCAACTGTGGGAAGGAGCCAGCTGGAGCCAAAAAAATCCCACAAAGATTTTTACAGGACCATGGGGATTCAAACCCTGAGCCCTCCAGTCAGTAGTCTGTGGCACTAACCTCTGCATCACAGCGACTGGTACACAAACTACACAACAAAACACTTTACATCATGTATACTTGAAAAATTCAGCAGCAAAACCAGAAAAAATAAAAAAACAAACCAAAATGAAAGAATCTATTCATAATTTTTTCCATCACTTGTGAAGACTAACAATGCTCAATGGACAAGTGTGAGGTATGGCGACTGACCTGGCTGTACTGTGACCTCTGGTGTAGCCGATGGCTTTGATGTAAGGAAGCCCCATCCTTGTAGCTGCAAACCTCCATGCCCTGTCCTGCTGTTTTCCTTGCTGCTTCACCCCTTTCCCTGCCATGGGGCCGGCACTACACCCATCCACTCCACCCGCCAATCCATCACTGTTTTCACTCTCCATCAAGGGTAGGCCACTATGAGGCTGAAGGTCAGAGTCACAGTCCATGGCACACTCATGGGGAGCCCGCAGCTGATCACTGGCGTCAAGACCAAGGGGAAAGCCTGTGGACGGTACGCAGGTGTCGGGAGAAGTGTTGCCCATTGCTGTACTGCCATAGTCGCTCCAGCGGCTGCCATTGCGACGCTCTCCTGCTTGTGAGCATGGGAGTGTGGCATGCGTGTGGGTCCATCCTGAACTAGGGGAGGCCAGGTGGAGGGTCTTGTCCAGCAGTGTCTGTGAGGGATCAAACTTGCTGGCTGACTCAATCAGACTTGGGACATGGCCAATCTCACTCTGCATATGGTTGGTATTCATGTCACTGTTCTCTTTCATAGCCATGAACAATTTCTCCTGGGTCCTTTCTGCACACACACACGCATGCGCGCACACAGATTAAAACAAAGCAACACATAAACATGACCACACAGACATGATCTACACACTGTGTGTGCATGTGCACATGTGTGCATTTTCTTGACGACAGCAGTTCAATGTGAAGGGAACACTTTGAAAATATTGAATCAACTCTGACTGAAATTTACGTCCTGAGAGACAAGTGAAAATAATGTGAGAAAAATCATCAAGTAGCGTCTATGCCTTCTAAACTAGTTTCTTTGACAGATCAACTTATCAAGTAATGCATCAAATTTGCTCTTATCTCTAAAATGTCCTTGTAATAACACATAATCTATCTTCCCCTCCCTATCTGATCTAGTAAGATATATTATTTTCTCTGATTTCTGTATTTTACTAGAAGCTTCTAACCAATCGACCAAAACTGTCACAGACTGGGCACACGGTTCGCCGACTGGTTAACACTCAATTGTGAAGTATCGTACTGACTCCCTTCACTGACAGGCCTAGGGAAGCAAGAGTTGCCTTTCCCTAGATAGCCTCGTTTTCACACAAACATTGGCAGACTCGATTACTGCAGAGGAAATAAATCGGCAGATCAGAAATATTGAAAAAATGAAATAAATCATAACTGCAGAAGGCAGAATGGTCTCTCGTCCAATGGACTACTAGTTTTTGATTTTGACTTGCCTGTCAGATTTTTTACTTGCCTCGGGCTATTAGGTGAGTGGATTTCATCAGCCCTGCACCTGTATGTATGATACAATCATGCCCACTCACTTACATACTGTAACACAGACATCGTACATGCATAACCAATGCTAAGGAGTACGCCTACAGATACAAGTAGGTCGACACAGCACAGAGGCACGCATGAACACAGTCAAATAATGACAAGACGCATGACACCATCGTCATACTGAAATTCAATATGCATGAGCTCTGTGTGCAGCACTTTTTTTTTCATATCCTTGTAATTTTCTGTTCCGAACACCACTTACACTTTCCTGATGTGTACGTGATGACATACATCCGTTTGCCAATTCATACATTACACTAATTTACCACTACACAAATCACAGCAGTTCATCCAAATGACAGTAATTTGCACAGCTACTCTATCTGCTGACAAGCTTATGTTACAAACAGTCAAGCAATCCAGCATTAATGGTAAATAGTCTTGTACGCTATTGTCTAAACTCACCTGGACTCACTACATATTATAGTTTGCACATAATCAGCTTTTAGTGGAGAATAAGTAATAACCCTTTAGTGGAGAACAGACACCTCTACCTGTCAGGCAGGTTGACCACACTCCATACATATGATGTTAACTGTTATGATGTTACTGCATGGCCAACACCTTTGGTAGACAGGCGTGCTGGGTATTTTCATGTTTCCATGAGCACTGGACAATGACATGACTTACTGGATCTTTCAACAGTTTCATGTACATGTTACATTTACTATTCCACTTTAGGCATTGGCAGGCTCTGCACACCCGGACATCGGAAAAATCACCCACTAGGTGGAGGTTAATCAAGGCAGGACCAAGACTTTCCAAGTGGAAGTATAAAGTTTACCCACCTGACTACCAACCTATGTTTGTCTGGCTTCAGTCATTAGTGAAAGATATCCAGTGTAGACCACTAAAACAAGCCCCATGATGATGGAGAGCGATTATCTCATGTCATATAAGATTTATATATATAATTTGGTACCATCACTCTGCATCACGCCGCCTTGCCAAAAACAATTAAATCAGTCAGTCCAAGAATAGCATTCGTTAGCTACAATGTTAGTACATGTACCGCTGCTGGGTGTGGGCTTCAAGCAGTTCAAAAATAGAATTAACCATGAACTGACATAGTGACAACCTGAGTAAAACAAGATTTAAACGTAATGCTTTATATTAACTGTAATGTCGTTTAATGATCTAATACTGTGTAGAACACACAAGAGCATGCTTTCGACAAAGACTATAAAATCTTGTATAATACAAATGAAATCTTCTTTACTAACAAACAACATTCTAGCATTTTCAGATTGATTGATGACTGGGTTCAAATGGGTCATGCATTGTGCAACGCATGGACAGCCCCCTTTTGCATAAAGAAATGACTGTCGATTGGCGTCAGGAGCTTGGGAGGTGAGTGTCCAGAGAGTGGCGATGCAATGGTGCTTCAGGTCCCATCCACACCCTCATGGTGTTTCTTGTGAACTTCGGCTTGTGGCTTGACCACTGACAGCAGGAAATCAGGCCTGGTGACCAAAGGGAGAGACCTGCAGGCTGCTCGGAAAGACGGCAAACTTGGGATCCCATTCGGGGCATGTCAGACCTTGCTGAACAGCAAAATGGGCTGTATCTGGAGCATCATGCCTGGCCACTTTCATATGGCCGTTCAAACAACCCCTATGGCTGAAGTACGACAACGTTGGGAGCTTCCAACTGTTAAGTGTCAAGACTATAGTACGAGGATAGGTGCTGACAGCTATGCGAGCTGGTGGCAGGGCGGGCTGCCCCAAAGAGAAATGAACATCAGAGTGGGGTGCAAGCTCGAGGGGTCTTCCATTCTCTCTTGGTCCAGAAGCTGGGCTGGACCTGGTTGGTGCACGTTGTGTGGCTGTGTCCCGGAGTTTGTCATCTTGAATCAAGGTAACTGATGACTGGGTCCCACTGGGTCTTTGCTTGAAGAAATGACTTGATTGGTGTCGGAGCTTAGGAGGTGAGTTTCCCGAGAGTAGCAAGGCACTGGTGCTCTGCGTCCCATCTGCACCTTCAAGGTGTTTCTTGTTAACTACTAACAAACAACATTTTAGCATTTTCAGATTTTGATTTCTATCTCTCAGCTTTATTAAATATTCAGTATTATTGTGCTATGTCTGTTATCATTGCCAACCACACAAGCTCAAACCAAACTGTCTACCATTGTAAAAACCCACAGTTGTTTTTTTGTTTTGTTTTTTCAAGATTAATGATACAAAATTACATGATTGTGCAAGATCACATTTTGTGGTATTTGCTGCATTTTCTTTTTTACCTAGTCATGTGTAATGACATTTTCCAACAGGAGATCATGACATGGATGGTCACACACTCAAGAGAAGAGGTGGTATGGAGGTTTTTATCACATAAATTGACAAGAGAATATAACAAAGATCCCATAAACGTGAGCTATATACATAAACTTGTAAAAATGTCTCCAGGTCATAACTCCTATTTCAGACTTGTAGAAATGGGCTTCCTCCATTCTACTTTCATATAGCACAGTGAATTTGGTCAGATCATGTTTTGATGAATAGGCATGGAGATTTTATACTGCACAGTGAATTTGATCAGAATCATGTTTTGATACACAGGAGTGGAAATCTACATCCAATCTCACCTACTCTTGCTGATTTTTTTCCTTTCCTTCCTTCTGGGTGATCTGTGCACTCCCAGTCAACCGTTCAATCCAGTAGACCCTACTTCCATCCATGCTCTGATAATATCAGCATTGCTTGTAAGTTGTATACACTGGATATTAATCCTCTGGACAATTCTTTCCCTAAAGGACATGCCCCCAATCCCCTTAAATTTCTTAACCACCACCCCCCACCACCACCCAAAAAATCTCCCCTTACATTTTACGACTTATGATTATGATCAGGTTCATAATGATAATCTGCCCCTACTGCTACCAAGTGCAGAGCATGCTTTGGCATGGAGTCCATGTCAAAGCATGCTCTGCACTTGGTATCAGTAGATAGGGGCAGATAATTATGCAAGTATTATTATCATTATTATTATTACATCATCATCGTTTCTGTTGTTGCTACAAAAGGAGACAAAACTAAAGTCAGACGTCTGAGAATGAGAGTTACACAACCTTTCAATTGACAGTGAATTGTTAGGCCTACTTGATCTATTCATTTCATTGATTTTTATTGTATAGCCTAATTTATTATTCATTTTAAACACTAGTCTGACTAGATATATCTAGTCACTGAACTTTTAACTTACCATACACCTCCTTCATCAATTCTTCCTGTCTGCTGCCATTCGCCATTTCCTTCATCCCCACGTGAGTTTTTAACTGAAGGGGACCGTTGTCGTCAAATGGATTCGGACGCTTGGGCATTGCTGATCAAATCTCGGCACTATAATTACAAGAAAAAAGTTCCTTGGCTGTCCCACCTTTTCCAATGTATCGCTTTCGCGGGGTTGGTGGACAAAAGTATGGATGGGAACTAAAGCAAGAACCCAAAATATACCTTACTCAGCGCAAAACGCGAAACAAAATAATAGGCACATATCCGATAAAACCAAGAAGACGCAAAAATATGAATAAGAATACTGTTGCCTAATAGGCTAATAATGATCAAGAGCAATCAAAAATGAGTAGGCCTAAACGAAAATTGTCGATGCCAGAATTTAGCTTAACCGACGACCAAACAGGTTTCATATCGAAAAGATTTACATTTACACCACGGACTGCATTACATTAAAAATTGGCCTCTCACTGTTCTATTTTAACATCATTATTGTTCTGGTGGTGTCAGTATAGGATTAGATTTACCCCACTTCCCTGGGATGGTTGAGGTGGGTACTGACGTAAAAACTTAACCAAATCAATCTATCTATGGATCTGGCTGTGTACGTCGCTGAAACCAACTTGATTATATTGCGACGGAAAACAGGGGGAACGCAAACGGCTGGCTAGGTGTGGAGCTGCCGGATCCCTACTACTTTTGGCTTTGCACATACAGGCAAGCCTGTACGTTACGGGCCCTGACACTACAGGAGGTAGTGCCAAGCCCACAAAAACAAAAAACGGAAGGACCCACCCCACCCTTTCTCCACCTACCTAACCTAACTAACTAATGTGCAGTGTAGATTTAGTGGAGGGCTGCAGAACTGCTGCTGAAGAATGCGGCGACAGTACTGGCCTGGACTGTTTTTTCTTCCAGGTGACTCCATTCCTAGATGGTCTTTACAAAGAAGGAGCCTCTGTACTGCTCTGAAGTGCCATCTAAAATCTTGTAGCCCTTGGTGCTGTTGACAACATGGCGAGCAATGATGTTTATAGTCTCGCAGTCCTTTAGTGTTGTGGGGCGGATTTTCCTTCTAGTTTTGTTTGCAGGGGTCAGGATCTTCTCTGAAGATGTGAAACGGCCCCATTGCGAGCCCGTAGTGGCCACCATGTTTGAGACCTACTAGCACTCAGCTGCCTGTTGTTTACGTATGTAAATGAGTGTAAGACAGAGGGAATAGCCACACCGTACCGTTTAAATATTTTTGTAAGTGTGAAACATTTTTCAGAGACATCTCCGGACCCATTATCAGCGTGTAGTGTGTGTGTGTGTGTGCGAAAAGTTTGGCTCTCTCGTCTTCACACACACCACACCATACCACACGCACGAGCACACACACACACACACACACACAACACACACACACACACATAACACACACCAAATGCCCAGACAAACATGAAGATTCACAGTTCACATATCATATTTTTTTCTGATAAAGATCAAAGTCTGTTACTGAAAGGGGAATATGGGCCTAACAGCAAAAGCAAAAGAACAAATGAGAATGAGGCAAACCTCCTGATCTACAAATGAAATACTTTGATAATTACAAAAAATCACATCTAAGAAACTGACTGCAGCAAGCATCAACATTAAACATCTAACACATTTATGGTGCATGGCACGTATTCTGATCAGTCCTACTTAGCTATATGTGGCCATATGACAAACAGTAGGTGCCATACTGTTCGACATGAGTAAATTCAATCTGACACTGTTAAATTACATGGATTATTGTAACAGTTTGGCTGAAAATGTTTTCTTTGCAGTAGTTTTACTCTGAGATCTCTTAAAGCTGGACAACACAACAAGAATTGCACTTCGTTTCCCTGTGCCGTTTTTCATAAATGACAGAAATAATTTTGTGACACGAGACAGAGAGACTGACATGCACATGGGTGTATTTAGTTTACTAGTGAATCATCATTTCAAATAGTGGAACAAAACAGCTTTTTTCATTTTATTTTGCTTTTTCTAGTCTATCATCATAAGTCACTTCCTTCATAAGGTCATAATCCTACTATAAATCTTTCTCTGTGTGTGTGTGTGTGTGTGTGTGTGCTCACTTTCTTGCTCATGTCTATGAAATACATCCAGAAAAGATCACACTAAGTCACTACTTATTACAGCAACCTCCACTACAAAAAAACTGAACTGTGTTTCTGTGTGTGTGTGTGCAGTATGGGCCCTGTTAAAAAAAATTCTTATATGAATGCAAATTGTGTTTGACGATTACACGCTGAGAACAGAATCAGCCAATGCTCTGATCACAGGGCATCAGCCATTTGATGTCACAAGGAATTTTCATCCCTGTCACAGCTTCTGCATCATCTCTTGTGTACGTTGTCACGCTGCTTATTCTGACCTACGACATGCCACCAACCCCAAGTTTGTTCCATCGAACCCACTGCCTGGATGCCCACTGGAGCCAGAGATGTGAAGCCACCATGGGGCTACCCACAAGAGGAGAGCCTGCGCTACTGCTGAGCCAATGGGATTTCCCTTCCCTACCAAGCCCCCTACCAACATAAGCTTTGATTTTCAACTGATCCAGTCTGCATTTTATGTGATTGTCTGATGATAAAAATATGGAAGCTTATCTTTCAAAATTTATCAGGATCAGTTGTTTTTCACAGAAAATATTGCACAAAAATGTATGAACACATGCAAAGGGATTTTTTTTTTTTACTAGATCATTGTGGGTTGTTTTGTTTGTTTGTTTGTTTGTTTTTCTTACTTTATACAAAAAACATTTTCAATTAATGTACTGCGTTGCTTTTGGGGAAGGTGGTTGATATGTGTGTGTGTGTGTGTGTACGTGTGTAAGTTTATATATTTTGATGGTGCGTGTGTGCCTTCACACATGTGTGTGCATGTGTTTTGTGTGTGTGTGTGTGCGTGTATGTATCAATAAATGATTTATTGCAGTACTGACTACATAGTACATTGGACTTTTAGCTGAAATATGTAGGCCATGCAATCAGAAACACCAAAACAGATTTGATATCAACGGTTCTGCAGGGGAAAGTTGAGGCAAGGAGAAGAAAGGGACGACTGCACACCTCCTTCTTCAACAACATCGCTGATGTTTGTGATCTGGGGATATAGGATGTTGCCAAGAGATGTCTCAGTTGTGTGACCTGGAGAAGATGTGATGTCGAGCATGGCTCCTACTGCCAATCCGGTGAGGGAGAGAGGTAAGGTGAAGTGAGGTGAGGTTATACAACCAGGAATGGGGTCTGATAGGGAAGACAGACTTTTGGGGTCTACTTTTTGTCTTTTCTGCCTGTTGTACCATCAAAGATGTCGCAAGAAGAAAGAGTTGACAATCAGCAGCGAACAGAGTGGCCTGAAATGGAGAAATCTCGTCTGACATCAAGGACTGTGAGACAGACACTGTTACTGTTATGTGCCCAGTGTTGGGGCTTGAAACAGACCACAATGAAATGGGGGTGGGGAGGGGGGAAATTTGTGGCAGGGTGAGATGGTAGGGTGCAGGGACATCTTGTTGGGGAATCCAGGTAGCTTCAAGTGATTGAAAAATTTATATTAAAATTGCTTTTACTGAGCTCTCCTGTCAACAAATTTTCTTTTTGTTTGTGCAAATTTCTTCTTTCTTCTTCCTTCATACAGCCAACATCATTTTACTGATGGTTTTGTCGTAGTTTGGGGAGATTGCCGAAGATTGCGCTGTTGTGAGGATTTGGGGAAAAAAACAAACAAACAAACATTTTCGCAACTCCAAAAAGATTATACATTAGGAACCCAAGAAGAAGTCACAAAAACATTTTTTCACTTTTAACCCTTTCACTCCCGTACCCTATCCACCAACTGCAAAAACTATTTGACTCCCTCACCCTATCCATCAGCTTCCTGCAGGAAGCTGGTGGATAGGGTGAGGGAATTAAAGGGTTAAGGTTTTGTTTTGCTAGCATGGTTGGCAATGCAGGATGCTGGTGGACAGGGTGCTGGAGTCAAAGGGTTAAGCTGGTTACACAGTGACCTGTCAAAAATAAAACTACCTGGTAACACTAAACCAATTAATCTAAAAACAAAACATAAAAACTGAATAAAAATCTGGGTGGAGAAAGAAACCAGGAATTTTTTCTTCTCTCTTTTTTTTTTAGGATGTAAAACATAACTTTCATGAACAGGAAATCCTGATCAAAGGACAGAAACCTGGCCAAAGACAGAAAATTTCAAACCTGGAGAATCTGTTTTAAGTATACGAATGTGTGTGTAAACCATTAAGCAGTACTGTGTATGTATTTGTGTATATCCATGTACATGTGTGTGCCTCTGTGTGTGCATGCATGTGTGAATTGTGTGGTGTGTGTGGTGTGTGTGTGTGTGTGTGTGTGGTGTGTGTGTGTGTGTGTGTGTGTGTGTGTGTGTGTGTGTGGTGTGGTGTGGCGTGCGTGCGTGTGTGTGTGTGTGTGTTTAGTGGTACCAATGATCTAAGCAACTGGATGTGATTCAGCTTATCATCACATTTACAGCGATATTATGTGCATGCTCACAACCCATCCCCCACATTTTTTTTAATCCACAGACAGTCCTTCACTTTTATTTTCTCAAGATGAATTTATCACAGCAAGACAAACTACTATAACTGGTTGTACATACATCTCTATCAGTCACAGTCATATTTTGCAATCAGGTAGGCCTATATATATATATAAATATACACTTCTAACACTGTCACATTTTGCAGCTGGGTGCACATTCACCCCTGTCACCCACAGTCACATTTGCAACAAGTTATACACACACCATTACCATTCATAGTCATAAGATACTATTTTGCAGCAAATACATACACCTTTACCATTTTTATTCTTGTAAGACTCAATTTGCCACTAGTGTGAAATTAATCTCTCTCCGCACAAAGGCAGATATATGATCAGAATGTCCTTGTTAAAATCAATGGTATTTTACAAATGCTACAAAGTACAGTGGTACCCCCTAAGTTGAACACATTCCAAGTTGAATTTTCCCATGTTGAACGAAAATTTCAGCAAAATTTCACCTCCCATGTCAAATCTCGCTCCCATCTCGAACGTCTGGCAACAAAGCCAGGACCTGACGTGAGCGCGCTGCCCGCACAGTTCCGCTTACTCTCCCATGCCGTGCACATCATCCTCTGTTGTTGCTGGCACTTTTTCGCATTTCTTCTTCAAATTAGCCCTCATTATGGCTCCCAAGAAAGTGCAAAGTATTAGTATTTAAGTCTATTTCTGCTTTATTTAAGTCTATTTAAGTCTATTTCTGCTTGCCATTGTACTTATATTGCAGTTATCTGGCCACAGGGCACAGCAGAAACCCATAAAAATGTAAAACAGATATGGGGATTTTGGGGCCTGGAACGAATTAATGCTTTTTACTTTAATCTTAATGGGAACAATTGCCTCCCAACTAGAATATTCTCAAGTCGAATGGCCCAAGGAACCAATTAGATTCGACTTGGCGGGCACCACTGTATTTAAAAACCCAATATTTTACATCAGATGTAAAGGATAAATTTATGCAACATATACCACTTGTAAAACTGTCTTCAAACTGTCCACACATCACATTTCTCTCCCTGTGTTGATACAAATGATGTCTCTCAGCTTTCACACAGACAGTTCAACAGAACTTCATAACATGGCACACTGCTGGCTTCATAAATAACATGTCTTTGCAGTCAGCATTTAGTTCATGAAGGATTCCACACAGTCAGACAATATCATGAACACTTCACCAAAATCTTTTAATATTATTATTAGTGTTTAAAACCTACCCAACTACTCAGGGTATAACCATGTCAAACATACAATGATCCACCCATATCTGTCAGCACTGAAATAAAAGATTGCTCATCTAAACATGCACACACAAAGTCTTAAAAGATGAAAAGTGACATGGCTATTTCAAGGTCAGGGGCTATGTTGATGTTAGAGTGTATCAACATCCATGTCACTGTGGGGAAAAACAAGTCAAGAGGCTTGGTCCCCTGTGCTTGGGAAAGCAAACACACAAGCAATAAATGTGTGTAATGGTTTTGGAGCGCTCCTCGTCTGTTACACTTTGGTGGTTGTTTGGAGCGCTCCTCGTCTGTTACACTCTGGTGGTTGTTTGGAGCGCTCCTCGTCTGTTACACTTTGGTGGTTGTTTGGAGCGCTCCTTGTCTGTTACACTTTGGTGGTTGTTTGGAGCGCTCCTCGTCTGTTACACTTTGGTGGTTGTTTGGAGCGCTCCTCGTCTGTTACACTTTGGTGGTTGTTTGGAGCGCTCCTCGTCTGTTACACTTTGGTGGTTGTTTGGAGCGCTCCTCGTCTGTTACACTTTGGTGGTTGTTTGAAGCGCTCCTCGTCTGTTACACTCTGGTGGTTGTTTGGAGCGCTCCTCGTCTGTTACACTTTGGTGGTTGTTTGGAGCGCTCCTCGTCTGTTACACTTTGGTGGTTGTTTGGAGCGCTCCTCGTCTGTTACACTTTGGTGGTTGTTTGGAGCGCTCCTCGTCTGTTACACTTTGGTGGTTGTTTATGTATGTCCGTCAGCAACCTACTTTTGTCTCCTTCAAGTCCACTCTCAAAATTCACCTTTTCTCCTCTGCATAAAACCCTGACCTCACTCAACCCCCCTCTGCAGCCTGTCTCCACTCAGAGGGGAATCACATTGTAATATATAATTGTATATAATATGCTCTCTATAATTTTCCATTGCTTTTATTCTTTCTCCCCATTTATAGCCATGCGTGTGTGTGTGTGTGTGTGTGTGTGTGTGTGTGTGTGGTGTGTGTGTGTGTGTGTGTGTGTGGCGCGCGCGCGCGCGCGTGCACGTGCGTGTGGGTGGGTGCGTGCGTGCGTGTGTGTCTCTTTCAGCGCTTAGATTTGATTTTATCAAGATTTTGTGCTATATAAATATTGTAATTATTAATTACTATTATGTGTGCACACCATGACAACATCAGACAAAAAGGCAAAAGGACTGATTCAATAATTCACCCTCTATCCGACACCAACCAAACACCACCAGACTGTCTGGCACACTAAGACAGGCAGCGTGCAGGACACGTCTGTTTTCATGCACAAAGCCTCAGTTCATCAAACCAGTCTACACTCGTTCAGCCCAAAGTGTGACACAGCTTTCCGACTCCAAGACTCTGTGGACTCCCTTCTCACGAATTCCTTGTTCTCAGAGGATTAATACAAAAACAAGAACCTGGCTTAACAGTAAAAGGGACCGAGACAGTCCTAGTTACTCCTTGTGGGCAAATACCACATGTCTTGGGCTTCACAATACAAAACTGAGACTGCCCAAAGTCACCCCAATTTTTCAACTACCATGTGGCAGACTGTCACAAAAATGAAAAAAAAAAAGACCTTGATATCACACTGATTTAAAAACTTTTAGCATATATTGAATCATCAAAGAAACAAAATCAGAGTTTTCCAAGAACTACCTTGGCCTTTAACAGCGTTCTCCAAGAATCAGTTTGGACTTCATCAGCATTTTCCAAGAATCAGCCAGGACTTAGAAGGCTTCAGGCACACAGAAAAGAAACTGTAAACATTTTCCAACAATCAAGCTGGAGTTGACAACTTTAGGCACATAGAAAAAAAAACTCTCAGCACTTTCCAAGAATCAAGTAGGCCTACTTTACAGCTGTAGAAACATTAAAAAAAAATTTTTTTTAAAACTCAGCAATTTCCCGGAATCAGTTTGTACTTTTATCAGCATTTTCCAAGAATCAGTTTGTACTTTATCAGCATTTTCCAAGAATCAGTTTAGACTTCAAAACTTTAGGCACATAGAACTGAAACTGTCAGCGTTTTCCAAAAATCAATTTGGACTTTAAAACTTTAGGCACATAGCGGATTGTCAAAGACACTCTTGTCCCTCTCTCCAAAACATCCCTCAACTTGACCTCTGGCACAAGGTCAAGGTTGACCACTTTGTCAGAGATGTTGTCTTGCGTGACCTCTTTAATGCCATGCAGGTGAACTTTGTACATGTCGTCCTGCAGAAGCAGCAGACTGCGTGGTTGTAGCAACAGAGACAGAAAATGGCGACTGTCCAATGATGTGTCCTCTCCTCTCGCGTCTTCTCTCTCATTCTCAGCCTGCCTGCTGCCCTCTGAACTCTTACCTCCACAATGATCTTTGCCCTCTAAACTACAACCCTCATAATGGTCTTTGACCTGCCTGTTGCTCTCTGAACTTTGGCCCTCACTATGGTCTACCGCCCGTGTCTGAGAAGAAGTTGCAGATGTGGAGAGTGAGGCTGGACTCAAACCCACACTCTCAGGTATCTGTGAGCCACAACCAGTCTGAGGACCCTGTGAAACAGCAGAGACAGGCTGAGTGTCACTGACAGTGTTGAGGGCAGTGTCAGTGTCAGTGACAGTGTTGAGGGCAGTGTCAGTGTCAGTGACAGTGTTGAGGTGATAATAGAAGTCAAGGACAGCATGAGAGCCCAGACTGATGGTGGACACTGTGGGGAAGAAGGCTGGCCCGTCTTCATGAGGCTGAAACACACAACACACACACAGTTCATGCCTGTCCTACCATTATAAGTATTACTATTATTAGAAAACAAACAAAAAATCTTCAGTTCACTCCCAGCCTGCAACATTACAAATTGGCCTGTGTGCTGCCCATCTTAATGTATCCGTTGTTCTGGTGGTGTCAGCTTAGTGTTCTAAAGGTCTTCTTGCCCCACTCCCCTTTTCCCTCTCAGTTCAAGATCTGGCCAAGTGCATAGAGGTTGGTGTTGGCTCAGGGCATTTGCCAGGTAGCTGTTGGCAGATTTGGGTGGAGCGCATATGGAATTGTATTAGAGTGATGAATCCCACTTAAACAAACTCCAAACTCTAGCTACTACTATTACTGTTATTATCATCATTGTCAAGATAATGATAATGATGGCGATGATAATGAGTAGTTAGTAGTAATAGTATCATTATATCATTATCATTATTAGTTTTGTTGCTGTTGTTAATGTCGTTGTTATTGTTGCTGCTGCTACTGTTGTTGTTGTTGCTATTTAAAGCCTGGCTGACTGCACTAAGCCCTAAAAAGAGCTACAAAACCATCTCAAAACAAACACAACATCTTGATGACCCTGGGGAATAAAACTGTAACAGAAAATTAAGTACACATATCAATGCATTCGTGCTCATGATCTAAGAATATGCCTCTGACGCTAATCGTTCCACTCAGTTTATCACCAGGGGTTTTAAAAAGAATCTTGAACACAAACGTACAAACACAACTGAGAACACTAAAACATCTATAAAAACTGGCCTAAACTGCTTCCACACATCACATTTCCTTAGAGCCAAAAATGCTGTACATGTCAATCATAACAGGAAGCATGTCAGGCTTTACAGAACAGACACAGGTACAAAATGTTAGGAAGAGATGCAGGCAGCAAAGAAGCAAGGCAGAAACAGAGTGACAGATAAGAGGAAATTTCTAGCACAGAATTTTCAGAAGGTGGGGATACTATTTATTCTTCATGAGCAGAAAAAGTCCCAGCATCCCCATGGAGGGTAAGTCCTCTTCATGAGGCAGAAAACACACACACACAGGTTACATGCCTGACTTTACCCACAACCGTGAAGGATAAGTCCTCTTCATGAGGCGAAACACACACAACACAGGGTTCATGCCTGACTTTACAAGGCTGAAACACACAACACATACATTACAGTTCTAATGACAACACAAAACACAGGGTTCAGGCCTGTCTTAATGAGGCTGAAACACACAAAACACAGGGTTCAGGCCTGTCTTAATGAGGCTGAAACACACAAAACACAGGGTTCAGGCCTGTCTTAATGAGGCTGAAACACACAAAACACAGGGTTCAGGCCTGTCTTAATGAGGCTGAAACACACAAAACACAGGGTTCAGGCCTGTCTTAATGAGGCTGAAACACACAAAACACAGGGTTCAGGCCTGTCTTAATGAGGCTGAAACACACAAAACACAGGGTTCAGGCTGTCTTAATGAGGCTGAAACACACAAAACACAGGGTTCAGGCCTGTCTTAATGAGGCTGAAACACACAAAACACAGGGTTCAGGCCTGTCTTAATGAGGCTGAAACACACAAAACAAGGGTCAGGCCTGTCTTAATGAGGCTGAAACACACAAAACACAGGGTTCAGGCCTGTCTTAATGAGGCTGAAACACACAAAACACAGGGTTCAGGCCTGTCTTAATGAGGCTGAAACACAACACACACAGATGCTTACGTCTCTCTTTCTCAAACACACATACTGGCATTTATGCACAGATGGGAAGAACACACACATACACACAGACACACACACACACACACACACACACACACACACACACACACACACACAGAATAATATAATGCCCTGACCAAATTTGTATTCACAAACCAGTAGCCTACATGATTCAAACATTTTCTTGTCCAGGGCACCCAAGTTTAGCAATCTTCTAACCATAGTCTCTCTCCCCCCCCTCTCTCTCTCTCACACACACACACATACACACACACATACACACACACACTCACACACACACACACACCACACTCACACCACACACACACACACACTTCACACACACACACAAACACACACACACACACACACACACCACACACACACACACACACACACACACACACACCACTACACACCACACACACACACACACACACACACACACACACACACACACACACACACACCACTTACCATAATGCCCTGACCAGGCTTGTACTCATTGACCAGCACATGATTGGGCACTTTTCCATCAAAGGTACCTAGGTCAGCAATCTTCTGCCCAAAGTCATTCAGCCACTGAAAGCAACAATACAGTGCTGTCACTGTTATTACCCTCAACTGTGCTCCACACATCCATAGGCATTAGTTACAGGGACAGTAAGACAACACTCGGTGTACTGACCCCTGTACCCTGTGTACTGACCCCTGTGTACTGACCCCTGTACCCTGTGTATCTGACGTTACATAATGAGCAATGTACTGACCCCTGTACCTTGTGTACTGATCCCTGTGTACTGACCCCTGTACCCTGTGTACTAACAATTATCATGAAGCAATGTACTTACCCCTGGTACCCTGTGTACTGACCCCTGTACCCTGTGTACTGACAATTACCATGAGCAATGTACTTAACCCCTGTACCCTGTGTACTGACACCCTGTTACCCTTTGTGTACTGACCCCTGTACCCTGTGTATTGACAATTACCATGAGCAATGTACTGACCCCTGTATCCTGTGTACTGACCCCTGTACCCTGTGTACTGACAATTACCATGAGCAATGTACTGACCCCTGTACCCTGTGTACTGACCCCTGTACCCTGTGTACTGACCCCTGTACCCTGTGTACTGACAATTACCATGAGCAATGTACTGACCCCTGTACCCTGTGTACTGACAATTACCATGAGCAATGTACTGACCCCTGTACCCGTGTACTGACATTTACCATGAGCACCGTACTTACCCTGTACCCTGTGTACTGACCCCTGTACCCTGTGTACTGACCCCTGTACCCTGTGCACTGACCCCTGTACCCTGTGCACTGACCCCTGTACCCTGTGTACTGACCCGTGTACCCTGTCTACTGACTCCTGTACCCTGTGTACTGACCCCTGTACCCTGTGTACTGACCCATGTACCCTGTGTACTGACAGTTACCATGAGCAATGTATGACCTGATGACCCTGACCTGTGTACTGACCCCTGTACCCTGTGTGCTGACAATTACCATGAGCAAATGTACTGGCCCCTGTACCCTGTGTGCTGACCCCTGTACCCTGTGTGCTGACCCTTACTGTGTACTGACCCCTGTACCCTGTGTACTGACCCCCTGTACCCTGTGTACTGACAATTACCATGAGCAATTACTGACCCCTGTACCCTGTGTACTGACAATTACCATGAGCAATATACTGACCCCTGTACCCTGTGTACTGACAATTACCATGAGCAATGTACTGACCCCTGTACCCTGTGTACTGACAATTACCATGAGCAATGTACTGACCCCTGTACCCTGTGTACTGACAATTACCATGAGCAATGTATTGACCCCTGTACCCTGTGTACTGACAATTACCATGAGCAATGTACTGACCCCTGTACCCTGTGTACTGACAATTACCATGAGCAATGTACTGACCCCCTGTACCCTGTGTACTGACAATTACCATGAGCAATGTATTGACCCCTGTACCCTGTGTACTGACCCCCTGTACCCTGTGTACTGACAATTACCATGAGCAATGTACTGACCCCTGTACCCTGTGTGCTGACCCCTGTGTACTGACCCCTGTACCCTGTGTACTGACCCCCTGTACCATGTGTACTGACAATTACCATGAGCAATGTACTGACCCCTGTACCCTGTGTACTGACCCTGTGTACTGACCCCTGTACCCTGTGTACTGACCCCTGTGTAGTGACCCCTGTACCCTGTGTACTGACCCCTGTACCCTGTGTACTGACCCCTGTACCCTGTGTGCTGACAATTACCATGAGCAATGTACTGACCCCTGTACCCTGTGTACTGACAATTATCAAGAGCAATGTACTGACCCCTGTACCCTGTGTACAGACAATTACCATGAGCAATGTACTGACCCCTGTACCCTGTGTACTGACCCCCTGTACTCTGTGTACTGACAATTACCATGAGCAATGTACTGACCCCTGTACCCTGTGTGCTGACCCTGTGTACTGACCCTGTACCCTGTGTACTGACCCCCTGTACCCTGTGTACTGACAATTACAATGAGCAATGTACTGACCCCTGAACTCTGTGTACTGACAGTTACCATGAGCAATGTACTGACCCTGTACTCTGTGTACTGACAATTACCATGAGCAATGTATTGACCCCTGTACTCTGTGTACTGACAATTACCATGAGCAATGTATTGACCCCTGTACTCTGTGTACTGACAATTACCATGAGCAATGTACTGACCCCTGTACTCTGTGTACTGACAATTACAATGAGCAATGTACTGACCCCTGAACTCTGTGTACTGACCCCCTGTACCCTGTGTACTGACCCCTGTGTACTGACCCCTGTACCCTGTGTACTGACCCCCTGTACCCTGTGTACTGACAATTACCATGAGCAATGTATTGACCCCTGTATCCTGTGTGCTGACAATTACCATGAGCAATGTATTGACCCCTGTACCCTGTGTACTGACCCACTGTACCCTGTGTACTGACAATTACCATGAGCAATGTACTGACCCCTGTACCCTGTGTGCTGACAATTACCATGAGCAATGTACTGACCCCTGTACCCTGTGTACTGACAATTACCATGAGCAATGTACTGACCCCTGTACCCTGTGTACTGACCCCTGTACCCTGTGTACTGACCCTGTGTACTGACAGTTACCATCAGTAATAAATCATTCCTGTATAGCGCTATTCTCCACACCCATTTCCACTTACTGCATGTTACACATTTTACAAGACACGGTGTTACATATACAGGGGTACTAATAGTAATATATCATATATACACATCACAACACCCATCAGTTAATAAATATGTGAGAAACCCTGTCCTATAACACTCCCACTGTGAGAAACCCTGTCTAATAACACCCCACTGTAATAAACCTGTCTATAACACCCCACTGTGAGAACCATGTCTAATAACACCCCACTGTAATAAACCCTGTCCTATAACACCCCCACTGTGAGAAACCTGTCCTATAACACCCCCACTGTAAGAAACCCTGTCCTATAACACTCCCACTGTGAGAAATCCTGTCCTATAACACCCCCACTGTGAGAAACCCTGTCCTATAACACCCCATTGTGAGAAACCCTGTCCTATAACACTCCCACTGTGAGAAATCCGGTCCTATAACACCCCCACTGTGAGAAACCCTGTCCTATAACACCCCAACTGTGAGAAATCCTGTCCTATAACACCCCCACTGTGAGAAATCCTGTCCTATAACACCCCCACTGTGAGAAACCTGTCCTATAACACCCCACTGTGAGAAACCCTGTCCTATAATACTCCCACTGTGAGAAACCCTGTCCTATAACACCCCACTGTGAGAAACCTGTCCTATAACACCCACACTGTAAGAAACCATGTCCTATAACACTCCACTGTAGAACCCTGTCCATACACCCACACTGTAAGAAACCCTGTCCTATAACACTCCCACTGTGAGAAACCCTGTCCTATAACACTCCCACTGTAAGAAACCCTGTCCTATAACACCCCACTGTAAGAAACCCTGTCCTATAACACCCCCACTGTGAGAAACCCTGTCCTATAACACCCCACTGTGAGAAACCCTGTCCTATAACACCACCTGTAGAAACCCTGTCCTATAACACCCACACTGTAGAAACCCTGTCCTATAACACCCCACTGTGAGAAACCCTGTCCTATAACACCCCCTGTGAGAAACCCTGTCCTATAACACCCACACTGTAAGAAACCCTGTCCTATAACACCCACACTGTAGAAACCCTGTCCTATAACACCCACACTGTAAGAAACCCTGTCCTATAACACCCACACTGTAAGAAACCCTGTCCTATAACACCCACACTGTAGAGAAACCCTGTCCATAACACCCCACTGTAGAAACCCTGTCCTATAACACCCACACTGTGAAGAAACCCTGTCCTATAACACCCACTGTAGAGAAACCCTGTCCTATAACACCCACACTGTGAGAAACCCTGTCCTATAACTACCCACACTGTAAGAAAACCCTGTCCTATAACACCACACTGTAAGAAACCCTGTCCTATAACACCCCACTGTAGAAACCCTGTCCTATAACACCCACACTGTAGAAACCCTGTCCTATAACACCCACACTGTGAGAAACCCTGTCCTATAACACTCCCACTGTGAGAAACCCTGTCCTATAACACCCACATGTGAGAAACCCTGTCCTATAACACCCCACTGTGAGAAACCTGTCCTATAACACCCCACTGTGAGAAACCCTGTCCTATAACACCCCCACTGTGAGAAACCCTGTCCTATAACACCCCACTGTGAGAAACCTGTCCTATACACCCCCACTGTGAGAAACCCTGTCCTATAACACCCCCACTGTGAGAAACCCTGTCCTATAACACCCCACACTGTGAGAAACCCTATCCTAAAACACTCCACAGTGAGAAACCCTGTCCTATAACACTCCCACTGTGAGAAACCCTGTCCAATAACACCCCCACTGTGAGAAACCCTATCCTAAAACACTCCCACAGTGAGAAACCTGCCCTATAACACCCCCACTGTGAGAAACCCTGTCCAATAACACTCCAACTGTGAGAAACCCTATCCTAAAACACTCCCACAGTGAGAAACCCATGCCCTATAACACCCCACTGAGAGAAACCCTGTCCAATAACACCCCCACTGTGAGAAACCCTGTCCTATAACACTCCCACTGTGAGAAACCCTGTCCTATAACACCCCACTGAGAGAAACCCTGTCCTATAACACCCCACTGTGAGAAACCCTGTCCTATAACACTCCCACTGTGAAAAACCCTGTCCTATAACACTCCCACTGTGAGAAACCCTGTCCTATAACACCCCACTGTGAGAAACCCTGTCCTATAACACCCACTGTGAGAAACCCTGTCCTATAACATCCCACTGTGAGAAACCCTGTCCTATAACATCCACACTGTGAGAAACCCTGTCCTATAACACCCCCACTGAGAGAAACCCTGTCCTATAAACACTCCCACTGTGAGAAACCCTGTCCTATAACATCCACACTGTGAGAAACCCTGTCCTATAACATAAACCCCACATCCACTGTGAGAAACCCTGTCCTATAACACCAGACCGATCTGACAGCAAACCCTGTCATAACAACTCCCACTGTAAAACCATCCAACATCCAGCGTACTGAATACATGCTCACAAATGCAGTTACACGTGAACAACACAGCCACTGTCAAACACACCACACAGAGTTACCTGAATCATGCTACAGCATTACACGTGAACAACACAGCCACTGTCAAACACACCACACAGAGTTACCTGAATCATGCTACAGCATTACACTGTGAACAACACAGCCACTGTCAAACACACCACACAGAGTTACCTGAATCATGCTACAGCATTACACGTGAACAACACAGCCACTGTCAAACACACCACACAGAGTTACCTGAATCATGCTACAGCATTACACGTGAACAACACAGCCACTGTCAAACACGCCACACAGAGTTACCTGAATCATGCTACAGCACTACACGTGAACAACACAGCCACTGTCAAACACGCCACACAGAGTTACCTGAATCATGCTACAGCACAACACGTGAACAACACAGCCACTGTCAAACACGCCACACAGAGTTACCTGAATCATGCTAGTGCCACGATTCCCTTTCGAACAAACAGAAATCTCCTACGCTATGAGAAACAACAGAACACTTCATGACATAACTTTGTGAGCATTAGATGATATGAAAGGGTAGGGGTGGACGGAAGGACGAGAGAATGGAAAAGAGGAATGATGACAAAGGGGAGGGGTGGATGGAAGGACGAGAGAATGGAAAAGAGGAATGATGACAAAGGGAGTGGGATGCTGTAAAAGAGGGATGATGACAAAGGGGAGGGGTGGATGGAAGGACGAGAGAATGGAAAAGAGGAATGATGACAAAGGGGAGGGGTGGACGGAAGGACGAGAGAATGGAAAAGAGGAATGATGACAAAGGGGAGGGGTGGATGGAAGGACGAGAGAATGGAAAAGAGGAATGATGACAAAGGGAGTGGGATGCTGTAAAAGAGGGATGATGACAAAGGGGAGGGGTGGATGGAAGGACGAGAGAATGGAAAAGAGGAATGATGACAAAGGGGAGGGGTGGACGGAAGGACGAGAGAATGGAAAAGAGGAATGATGACAAAGGGGAGGGGTGGATGGAAGGACGAGAGAATGGAAAAGAGGAATGATGACAAAGGGGAGGGGTGGACGGAAGGACGAGAGAATGGAAAAGAGGAATGATGACAAAGGGGAGGGGTGGACGGAAGGACCAGAGAATGGAAAAGAGGAATGATGACAAAGGGGAGGGGTGGACGGAAGGACCAGAGAATGGAAAAGAGGAATGATGACAAAGGGAGTGGGATGCTGTGAAAGAGGAATGATGACAAAGGGAGTGGGATGCTGTAAAAGAGGAATGATGACAAAGGGAGTGGGATGCTGTGAAAGAGGAATGATGACAAAGGGAGTGGGATGCTGTGAAAGAGGAATGATGACAAAGGCAGTGGGATGCTGTGAAAGAGGGATAAAAGGAGAATTGCAGAAGAGAAAGGAATGTTAAAAGGCAATGTTGTGAGAAAGATACCTGTGGCAAGTCTTCAGCAACCATGCCCTTGGGTCCTGGTAATCCTCCTGTAAACATACACTACCGACATTAATTATTAATCCTGGTAGTGGTGATCCTGTAGAAACCACTTACATAATTTACTGGTCCTGCTAATCCTGTAGACATACACCACTGACATAAATTATTGGTCCTGGTTATCCTGTAGACACCACTGACATTAATTATCGGTCCTGGTAATCTTGTAGACATACACCACTGACATTCATTATTAGGTCCTGGTAATCCTGTAGACATACACCACTGACATTAATTATCGGTCCTGGTAATCCTGTAGACATACACCGCTGACACTGATCATTGGTCCTGGTAATCCTGTTGACATACACCACTGACATTAATTACTAATCCTGGTAATCCTGTAGACATACACCACTGACATTAATTATTGGTCCTGGTAATCCTGTAGACATACACCACTGACATTAATTATTGGTCCTGGTAATCCTGTAGACATACACCACTGACATTAATTATTGGCCCTGGTAATCCTGTAGACATACACCACTGACACTGATCATTGGTCCTG
This sequence comes from Monoplex corrugatus, assembly GCA_030674185.1. Classification (NCBI taxonomy): domain Eukaryota; kingdom Metazoa; phylum Mollusca; class Gastropoda; order Littorinimorpha; family Ranellidae; genus Monoplex; species Monoplex corrugatus. The sequence continues at coordinate 101,242,813 of CM060308.1, read as the reverse complement.
CTAATCCTGTACTGTAGACATACACCACTGATATTAATTACTGATCCTGGTAATCCTGTTGACATACACCACCGACATTGATTATCGGTCCTGGTAATCCTGTAGACATACACTGCTTACATTAATTACTGGTCCTGGTAATCCTGTAGACATACACCACTGACATTAATTACTAATCCTGGTAATCCTGTAGACATACACCACTGACATTAATTATTGGTCCTGGTAATCCTGTAGACATACACCACTGACACTGATCATTGGTCCTGGTAATCCTGTACTGTAGACATACACCACTGATATTAATTACTGATCCTGGTAATCCTGTTGACATACACCACCGACATTGATTATCGGTCCTGGTAATCCTGTAGACATACACTGCTTACATTAATTACTGGTCCTGGTAATCCTGCAGACATACACCACTGACATTAATTATTGGTCCTGGTAATCCTGTAGACATACACCACTGACATTAATTATTGGTCCTGGTAATCCTGTAGATATACACCACTGACATTAATTACTGATCCTGGTAATCCTGTAGACATACACCACTGACATTAATTATTGGTCCTGGTAATCCTGTAGACATACACCACTGACACTGATCACTGGTCCTAGTAATCCTGTAGACATACACCACTGATATTAATTACTGATCCTGGTAATCCTGTTGACATACACCACTGACATTGATTATCAGTCCTGGTAATCCTGTAGACATACATCACTGACATTAATTATTGGTCCTGGTAATCCTGTAGACATACACTGCTTACATTAATTACTGATCCTGGTAATCCTGTAGACATACACCACTGATATTAATTAATGGTCCTGGTAATCCTGTAGACATACACCACTGACATTAATTATTGGTCCTGGTAATCCTGTAGACATACACTGCTTACATTAATTACTGATCCTGGTAATCCTGTAGACATACACCACTGACATTAATTATCGGTCCTGGTAATCCTGTAGACATACACCACTGACATTAATTACTAGTCCTGGTAATCCTGTAGACATACACCACTGACATTAATTACTGATCCTGGTAATCCTGTACTGTAGACATACACTGCTTACATTAATTACTGGTCCTGGTAATCCTGTAGACATACACCACTGACATTAATTATCGGTCCTGGTAATCCTGTAGACATACACCACTGACATTAATTATTGGTCCTGGTAATCCTGTAGACATACACCGCTGACCTTAATTATTGGTCCTGGTAATCCTGTAGACATACAGTGATACACCACTGACATTAATTATTGGTCCTGGTAATCCTGTAGACATACACCGCTGACATTAATTATTGGTCCTGGTAATCCTGTAGACATACACCACTGACATTAATTATTGGTCCTGGTAATCCTGTAGACATACACCGCTGACCTTAATTATTGGTCCTGGTAATCCTGTAGACATACACCGCTGACCTTAATTATCGGTCCTGGTAATCCTGTAGACATACACCACTGACATTAATTATTGGTCCTGGTAATCCTGTAGACATACACCGCTGACATTAATCATTGGTCCTGGTAATCCTGTCCACAAACACTACCAACACAATTTTGAACTGTTGATAATCTGACTTACAGTACAAAGTACACATTAAAAGCACACATTACACAGTTCATGTTACACAATACATACATCTTCTGGTTCTTCCACAGTGTGTATTACACATCCCACTTTATACAACAGAGAATGTATGTATTATATTAGTTATTACACATTATCTACAACACATTACACATCAATGATCACACATGACTTTTTCTGGATGATCTGACAGACACTAACGACAGCACACATCAACTGGGATGGAATGAAGTAGGCTACATGTGGAACCAAGTACATATCACCATTCACACAGTACAATAAGTGCATACATAATGTATCATCATGAGTTTCAACTATTCATCAGTGCAGTTTGTCTGGAATTTCTTTTGTTCATGAGGGATTCATCGCACTCAGATAATTCTATACAAGCTCCACCCAGATCAGCCAGCAATTATCTGGCAGATTCCCTCAGCCTGTGCAAAACCCTATGCACTGGCAAGGTCTTGAAATGTGAGGACAGGGGTGGGGGAAAGACCTATGAAACACTCAGCTGACACAACCAGAATGATGGAAACATTACGATGGATAGCAAACAGGCCAGTTTTTAACACTGTGCACTGGGAGTCAGTGGGACTGATCTTGAGATATCAGACCTTGCTTGCGTCCAGTGATGTAAAGCAATTTAGAATAATGATAGTACAATATATAGTATACATAACTGACACTAAAATGATACGTGTGGCATGTGTGTGTGTGTGTGTGTGTGTGGTGTGTGTGTGTGTGTGTGTGTGTGTGTGTGTGTGTGTGTGTGTGTGTGTGTGTGTTGTGTGTGTGTGTGTGTTGAATGTGTCTGTGTGCATGTATGTGGAATATGTGGGGTAGGGGTGAGTGTGAATGTGAATGTGTGTGTGTGTGTGTGTGTTGTGTGTGTTTGAATGTGTCTGTGTGCGTGTATGTGGAATATGTGGGGTAGGGGTGAGTGTGAATGTGTGTGTGTGTATGAGTGTGAATGTGTGTGTGTGTATGAGTGTGTGTGTGTGTGTGTGTGTGTGTGTGTGTGTGTGTGTGTGTGTGTGTGTGTGTGTGTGTGTGTGTGTGTGTGTGTGTGTGTTTGAATGTGTCTGTGTGCGTGTATGTGGAATATGTGGGGTAGGGGTGAGTGTGAATATGTGTGTGTGTATGAGTGTGTGTGTGTGTGTGTGTGTGTGTGTGTGTGTGTGTGTGTGTGTGTGTGTGTGTGTGTGTGTGTGTGTGTGTGTGTGTGTGTGTGTGTACTGTACTGTACTGTACTGTACTGACCCCAGTTCTGAAGGCGTCTATGAGAGAGTACAGTCCACTTTGTCTTGGGTGCATGGTACACACGTGACAGAAGCATGGTTTCTTCATCTGCACTGATGAAATCAGGAATGTAGTACACAGTGTCTGGGGCCTGAAACATGTCAAACATGCACACACACACATACACAAACACACATACACAAATGCATACACAGTCATACACACACACACACACATGCAAAGACACACGTACATACACACTCACAGTGTACACAAACACACACACACACTGACACACTGTATTATGCACACTACAGTGAGTGACTACACATACTACACATAATCTAAAGTCTGTTATAATATTATTACTAATATTACTGGTAATGGCTTAATTTATGATTGACAATTTCAAGTAAAAACTGACTCAGTGATGAAATCAAAAGAAATAACTTAGCCTACATGCACACAACTGTACGAGATTCTTTAAAAAAAAAACTACTGGAAAACGGAAGCGGATTCAAGAGTATAAAGGTCAGACTGTCACTTGGAATGTCCTGATTTTCATCTGCCTAGTCTGTAGTCATCTCTGCCTGATGGATAAAGGGTGGAGATTTTTTTTTATCTCTCAAGTCTACATTGCAGACCGACCAGTGCCTGAACCCCCTTATAGTGCCCATGCTGAATATCAAACATGTATGTTAAAGATCCTGTAAGTCATGACGATAGCTGAGTTACAGAAACATGAAAACACCAAAGACGTAGACCATGCAATAACACTAAGGATTGTGGTCAGATCTTCTAACAGATTGAGTTCTCTGTGCTCCATTAAAAAGTCCTGATCATGTCAGTATGTGTTTACAACTGTATTGCACAGCAGTCCAAATGAGTTTGGAGAATATCATTATAGAGGCACAACTTCTGATAATAAACTAGTCGTGAAAATAACTGAAACTGAGTGAAATTACATTTTACTTTATTTTTAGTCAGGATTCTGTTTATACAATAGCAATGTCATGAACTCATGAGATTCCAAAATAGTTCTCAAACTGGGAGACTGGTAAATTGGATACAGGGCCCATCCAAAAAGTTCAGATGCTTAAAATGCCCAGGTTTGAAGTCTGGGTAATTCTTTAACAAAGGAAAACAAACAATAAACAAACTGATTTACGAAACAGTAACATATATACTCAGACACTGAGTCTGAATCAAAACTTGGTTGGATGGAAGATAAAATACAGAAATACATTTTGTAACTAATGTGCATAACATCTATAATTATTATTCCATTTGTACAGAATGAACAGTTCATGTCAAATATATGTGTGTGTGTGTATGCGTATGTGTGTATGTGTGTGTGTGCGTCACTGTGTGTGAATGTGTGTGTGTGTGTGTGTGTGTGTGTGTTGTGTGTGTGTGTGTGTGTGTGTGTGTGTGTGTGTGTGTGTGTGTGTGTGTGTGTGTGTGTGTGTGTGTTGTATATACGGGGGTGTCTAGATCCATACATTACTAGTGCAGTATAAATATCTTGGTTCTTTACATGATATATTCATCATCTTAAAAATGTTGTCTTAAAATACAAAACAAAACAAAAGTCTACATATTCTTAGCTATTTTAGCTGGTATGATTTAAAAACCACACACACACACACCCCACACACACACACACACACACACACACAGAGTCACACACACACAAATGTATGCACGCACACACTCACATGAGGTAGTCATATAATATTATGACCCTACATGATAGTGATACATCAGATTATAAAAGAATGGAAGAACATCACTAATCTAAAGACGAGTAAAGTCTGCTTTCTGAGGGTGAATCCCTCTCTTCTCCTTCACTGTTCTGCCTTCTTCAACCCTCAACATGGTTGTGGTTAAAATATTCATGATTGAGAAAACTTTATTTTAGAAACAAAATCTTTTATCTTGTTTAGGGACAAGCATTCAAATTTCAATGCACACTTCACAGATCAAGAAGACTCAGTCCGTGCTCGGAACCATATTATCAGTCTCAATCATTAGTTAACTTTCCCAGTGTAAAAAAATTTATAAAGTGTTTTCTAGTTTCAAGTTGGTAATACTGTAGGCCTAAAAAAAATGTCAAATTACCCCAGCAGTGGAATCATAACTATTTTCTTCACATAATGTGTGTGCATACACATGCACAGAGAAAGACTCAGAAATACCTGAAGTTTTCTTTTACATGTTTGTTTTGTAGTGTTTGTTTGGTTTTGTAACATTGGTGCTATTGTTGATGTTGCTTGCTGCTATGCATTAGGCCTATATGTTTATTTCATAATTACTATTGTTATTAATATTATTAATTTAGCTTTATGAAAATTAAATGAAGCAACTTGAAGGTGAACTGATGAAGATAATCCACACTTTACACACAATCATGTGACAATGTTACGAATGTAATGTTATTCCAGTCACATGGGATGATCATACAGACCCATCAGGGCCAAGCCATTGTCGTGACAGTAACACAAACTTTCAGTTTTAGTTTTTAGGCTTACGAGTAAGTAGCCAATAAGTTGTTTTCAAGTCTGGTTGTTTTACAATCTGAATGACATTGTCACCGTAGTTGAATCATTGTGATTGTGATTGTAACATTACTAACAATCACATACACATGATAGTGACATACATCCGCATCATAATGATCATTCAACATGAACATCATGATCAGATTATCTACATATCCATGATATCGTGCCGGTGAAACAGAAAAGAGTTAATGGCAGGTGATTATAAAGTAAGAGTAATACAACAACAACTTACATTCTTCACTTTAAAACGGCTCAGATCCATGTCCGTCTAGACCTTTCCAGTGTTGCAAAGCAACGATCGCGACGCTGTTTATAAATGTGAAATGAGCAAAAAAGAAAGCTACAAAACAACACATGTTTCCGGAATAAAGCCTGTCCTCAATTCAAATACTACGCCTGCTCTGATTGGGTGCTTGTCAAGATCAGCCAATGAAAACCGTACTTATTTGTTAGCAGCGTCCCTAATTTCGCGCATGTGCCGACGCACCACACTTGGCTGGGAACGTTTTTCTTTGCAGAATACGATTTTTCTGTTGTTGACAGAATCTAGAGCTTACATTAGGCAAACCGCGGTTGAGAGTTTGAAATCCAACAAGGTCTGTTTTGTGTTTCATTTGTATTCATTTTTTTAATTGTTTGATTAAAATCGTGACTAATGCATTGAATTTTTTTAGGTAAAATGCAAAAATGAAATGAAACTGAACCGAAATTGACAGTCATCATGATGCTTTCAATGAGTTTAGTTTGGGTTTGTAATGAAGTGGACGATCATTAAATTTTATTTCATGCTGCGGTTTAGACCTAGGCGTAGGTCTCTCACGGATTTTGTGTGGTGTCACGATGGAAGCGCAATCACTCCTAGTCCTTACACTTGCAAACCCCAAACCCAAGTTCGTTCTCACACGGTTCTCGTAATCTCGGGTTCCGTTTTGTCCGTGATTACTCGAATTTGATTGCCAACCCCCAAGGGAGAGAGGGTTAGGGTTTGAACGTAAAACTAAAAGTGTTGTCAGAAGTAGTGATATCCGGCTGTGTATTCATGCGCGAAATCAGCAGTGAGAAAGACCTAAAACTACTATTTGTACCCAATTTCCAAGATTTATTATAAACATCATATCAATTTTATATATCATTATCAATGTTATTAGGTATTAGTCTTATTTACAAAAACATTATGATTATATGTGCAGAAAGTGGCTGTCAAACCATGAAGTTATGAGTATAATATACAGCGCCTGTTGACTCGCACCACTGAGTGTTACTCGGACATTAAGAACTGGATGACACACAATAGACTTCAGCTTAATGACGACAAAACAGAAGCTATCCTCATTGGCACCCGTCAGAAACTTTCTCAGCTGCCTCCTCTTTCTCTCCCATTATGTAACACATCAGTCCCAATTTCTGATTCAGCTAAAAACCTTGGTGTCTGCATTGACTCTACCCTCTCCATGAACAACTTTGTTTCTCAAACTGCCAGATCCTGCTACTATCATCTCCATCGTATAAGGCTGATCAGGAAGTATCTCTCTGTCGAAACAACTGCAAAACTCGTTCTCTCCTTCATAATGTCTCGCATTGACTATTGCAATTCACTCCTGTCTGGTCTTCCTGCCTCCACCATTCACATCCTACAGCGCATTCAAAACAATGCTGTACGCCTTGTACTCAAAAAGAAAAAAGCTGACCACATATCTCCTCTCCTGGCACAACTTCACTGGCTCCCTGTATCAAAGCGCATACAGTACAAACTAGACACCATGTGCTACAAAAGCCTCAATAACGCAGCCCCCGATTACCTGTCAAGCCTACTTGAGATCTATGTTCCCTCACGTACCCTCCGCTCTGCCTCCGATCCTCTGACTTTTCGCTTTCCACGCACTAAGCTCAATACCTATGGTCCACGAGCCTTCTCTGTTTCTGGTCCACTCTCCTGGAACAAACTTCCTCTCTCAGTCCGTCAGCAACCTACTTTTGTCTCCTTCAAGTCCGCTCTCAAAACTCACCTTTTCTCCTCCGCATAAAATCCTAACCTCACTCAACCCCCCCCCCCCTCTGCAGCCTGTCTCCGCTCGGAGGGAATCACATGGTTATAATATATAATTGTATATGCTATGCTCTCTATAATTTTCCATTGGTTTTATTCTTGCTTTTATTGCTTTTATTCTTTCTCCCCATTTATAGCCATGCGTGTGTGTGTGTGTGTGTGTGTGTGTGCGTGCGTGCGTGTGTGTGCGTGCGTGCGTGCGTGCGTGCTTGCGTGTGTGTCTGCTTCAGCGCTTAGATTTGATTTTGTCAAGATTTTGCGCTATATAAATATTGTAATTATTATTATTATTATTATAGTATGAGCTGTTTCAGTTGCACAGTCAGATACATGAACATATAAAGCTAATATAGGCCTATATATAACATACAATTTTTGTGACCATGTGGAATAATCATATAATGCTATCATTCATAGCCACTTCGTGTTTATGATCTAGGCTATGAGTAAGGTCTATAGCCTATGTATTAATAAAATAGGCCTTTTCATTTGGGCGTTTGTTAAGCAATTATTGTATATATTTTGATGTCTGTATTATATGATCATAATGATGTGAAGGCTTCAGGAACACCACCATATACTCTCAAGATTGTCATGGCCAGCCGTTATAGGACATTTTATGTGGAAAGAAATATTAGAGCACCTGGTCACAACAGGAAAGCTGGAGGGAAAGAGAACACAAGTAGACCCAGGGAGAAAATATTGGATGGACTTGCATGATGGCTGAGGACAGAGAGGGTGGGAGATATACTTGCAGAGACAAGGGATAGATTTATATGGAGGGCCATGATCGCCAATGCCATGTGGCAAGGCATATGATGATGATGATGAATGATGTGCAGTGCGTCTGTGTTACTGTATAATTTACACTTTGTGTCATGTTAAATGTATAACATCACTTGCGTAGTGAGCCCATATGACTTGGGAGGATAGTGCTGTATACTGTTTTTATCTTTTTAAGCCTACAAAAAGGATTCCCCCCCCCTCCCCCCGAGTTTCTCTGTGTTTAATATTATTGATAGTGAGATAAACTGTGTTGATCAGTTTAAAATGAAAGTCAAAACTGCCAGAGTCAGTCTCTGTTCTTATGTCGTCGTCATTATGTGCCCTGCTGCATGGTGTTGGCGATCATGGCCCTCCATATGAATCGATCCTTTGTTGCTGCAAGTACTTCTGCCACCCTCTCTGTCTTCATCCATTGCACATGTCCGTCCGTCCAGTATTTTCTCCCTACAGGCCTGGAGAAGATTATAATTTTCTACTACTACTAGCCAGCCGGGCTAGTGGATTTTAAGATCTACTAGCCCGCAGATATTTTCATTAGCCCAACATGTTGCCCCGAAAATTAGTGAAATTCTCTTTATGATGATGACCAGCAGAATAGGCTATTGTTACAATAAAGGTGGTCAAACTTTCTTCTGGAGACTTTCATGGGGGGGGGGGGGGGTGGAGGTGAACAGTAGGAAATCTTGTCATAACACAAAAACATAAAAGGCAACTGACTGATCTCAAAGTTTACATCGATGCTCTGTATAGGTTTGAGAGAATTCTTTAGTTTATTTTAATCCAGCTGATCATTTGTTACGTTTTGCTTGCAAATTACTTCATCGTCATCCTGCAATATTTTTCCCCTTTCAGAATGTTAATCATTTACTTTTAAAGTGTTAGTGTGTGTGAGGGAGAGAAAGAGACAGTATGAAACCATTAAAAAAGAGAGAGAGAGAGTATACATATGTGTGTGTAGCACACGCGTAACACATTGTGAGAAATGTTGGCACTGGTGAGACTTGGTAAGTATGTTCATTAAAAGCAACTCTAGCAGAACAATTGGCAGTTTTATACACAAAGATGGTTAGTTTGCAGCTTTTTAAAGAAAATAATTTTGTTTTTTTGGATTACCAGCCACATCTATGTGTTCGTTAGGTCTGTAGTGGTACTGAACAACATATCTGTTGGCTTTTGTCGACTGGTTGATGTGTGTGTGTAAGTGTGTGTGTGTGTGTCTTCATCCGTTGAATGTCCACAATCATCCAGTTGATTATTCTGACACTTGTTGGGGGCAGACGCAAAAAAAAAAAAAAAAGTTATTGTAGGAGACTGCAAACTCTTGCCCTGAATAGGTCAAGAGTTTCTGATGACACAGCAGCCTCTGTCAAGTTTTCGTTCCACTCCTGGATGGTGTATGTGTGTTTTGTTTTGTTGTATTTTTAATTTTATTTCATTTTTGTTTTTTCTACAAATTTTCTATTTGTTGTATAAGTATTATGTCTCTTTAGTGTGTGTGCATGTGTTCTTGACTTCAGTGGTTCAGTGTGAAGGGAAAACAGTTTGGAAAACAGTTAATCCACCCTAATAGAAATTTATGTTCTGAGAGACAAGTGAAGATAATGCAAGAAAAATCGTCAAGTAGCGTCTATGCCTTCTAAACTAGTTTCTTTGATGGAATCATCTTATGAACTTAATGAAGTGAACCATCAAGTTTGCTCTTGTCTCTCGGATTTCTTTGCCAACAGCACACACGTTCTCTTCCCTTCCCCATCCCTTGATCTCGATAGGACATCATGTATTATTTTATCTGGTTTCCTCCGTACTTAACTGGAAGCTTCTAACAGTTTGACCAAAACTGACAGACTGGGCGAAAGATCGCTGATCTGGACACTCGATCGTATCGCACCGACTCTTCACGAACAGGCCTACGGGAAGCAAGAGTTGCCTTTCCCTAGATAGCCTCGTTTTCGCGCGTAGGTTGGCAGACGAAATCATTGCAGACGAAATCAGTCGGCAGATCGGAAAGTTTGAAAAATCGAAATAAATTTTAACTGCAGGGGTCAGAATTGTCACTCGCCCAACGGACTAGTAGTTTTTGATTTTGACTCGCCCGACAGGTTTTTTTTACTCGCCTCGGGCGAGTGGATTTCGCCAGCCCGGCTAGATCTACCTGGTGCTATTTTTTCCCTCTATCTTTCCTGTTATGGCCTGATACTCTAATTTCTCTTGCCGCATAAAATGTTCTATAAATGTTGCTTGTCTTTTCCTTATCTTCTCCATTAATGTCCTTTTTGTGTCTGCTTCCCACAAGACTGTCTTGTTTATTTTCTTTGCTGTCCATGGAACTCTTAACATTGTTCTTAGAAACCACATTTCAGCTGCCTCAGTCTTGTTCTGAAATTGAAACACGGCTAGAGCTACTAACTCTGCATGACCTGAAATCCTGTGATGAAGGCAGACAAGTTGACCTTGCAGCGCTGGACTTGAGCAAAGCATTTGGCAACATTTTTTATAGGTTGCAAGTTTTTAAAAAAAATGGAATAACAGTTTCCATCCTGATGTGGTTGACAACTTTCCTTCCGAAAGAAAATATAGTATTCAAAGGCAACACTTGCATGCTTGCAACTTTTATTGACCAATTTCAGTAAGTGCAGCTGCTTACTTGAAAGATTTTTAGAGTAATGGCAAATTGATAAATGAGTTTCGTTAGGATTAATATGATTAGGAAGAAAATATCTCAGTCGTTAATTTTGTTTTCACATGTCGAAATCAGTAAGTGTATATAAAATATTTTATCATTGGCCAGAAGATTTTTAGATATAGATTTAAGTTATGGGCAAATTAATTCTACTGAGAAATAATATGATTAGCACACACATTTTAGGAATTTTGTGTTGCAGTGCTTTTGGTAAAGTTTTCCTTCATTATTTGTTATTGTTTCAAACGTATTCAGTTTTAATAAGTATGCTCAAGTCTACATCCCAAATTTTGTGGAAGGATTAATACTTGCTTAGATCAACTGTTACTCATCTGCCCATCACGATAATAGTTTTAAGTATGACAGCCTATTCTTGTATGACAAACTTGACATTCTCATTCTGTAAGTAGTATAGTAGATAAGTATGACAGCCTATTCTTGTATGGCAAACTTGACATTCTCATTCTGTAAGTAGTATAGTAGATAAGTATGACAGCCTATTCTTGTATGACAAACGACATTCTCATTCTGTAAGTAGTATAGTAGATAAGTATGACAGCCTATTCTTGTATGACAAACTTGACATTCTCATTCTGTAAGTAGTATCGTAGATAAGTATGACAGCCTATTCTTGTATGACAAACTTGACATTCTCATTCTGTAAGTAGTATAGTAGATAAGTATGACAACCTATTCTTGTATGACAAACTTGACATTCTCATTCTGTAAGTAGTATAGTAGATAAGTATGACAGCCTATTCTTGTATGACAAACTTGACATTCTCATTCTGTAAGTAGTATCGTAGATAAGTATGACAGCCTATTCTTGTATGACAAACTTGACATTCTCATTCTGTAAGTAGTATAGTAGATAAGTATGACAACCTATTCTTGTATGACAAACTTGACATTCTCATTCTGTAAGTAGTATAGTAGATAAGTATGACAACCTATTCTTGTATGACAAACTTGACATTCTCATTCTGTAAGTAGTATAGTAGATAAGTATGACAGCCTATTCTTGTATGACAAACTTGACATTCTCATTCTGTAAGTAGTATAGTAGATAAGTATGACAGCCTATTCTTGTATGACAAACTTGACATTCTCATTCTGTAAGTAGTATAGTAGATAGGTATGACAGCCTATTCTTGTATGACAAACTTGACATTTCATTCTGTAAGTAGTATAGTAGATAAGTATGACAACCTATTCTTGTGTGACAAACTTGACATTCTCATTCTGTAAGTAGTATAGTAGATAGGTATGACAGCCTATTCTTGTATGACAAACTTGACATTCTCATTCTGTAAGTAGTATAGTAGATAAGTATGACAACCTATTCTTGTGTGACAAACTTGACATTCTCATTCTGTAAGTAGTATAGTAGATTGTGCTGTACCTTTTCAAGTGCTGCTCATTGCATTTTTAAGAAAGGGTATCATACCACACTTCTGTATTCCAGGTGTGGTCTTGCTGGGCCGTTATGGTTCAAGGCTTCACACTTTGTTGGCGTTTATTTATTTAATAGCCTTTCTTTACACATTGTTGGCGCTTATTTAGTTAATAGCCTTTTGTTTTGGGGGATCAAATGTTGGTTTGTTTTTCTTATTAGATGTAATTATTCTCATTTTTACACATTGACATTGCATGTTGATTTTAATTTTCATGTTATGCATTTTTTTCCAATATGCATTATTGTTCTTGTCAACAGTCCAGATTGTTTTATGTGGGCTGGTGTGTGTGTGTGTTTTTTTATTTTTTTAAAAATTTTATTTATTTATTTATTTTTTTTAAGATCTGATATATCTAGAGTCAGTTCCAGCCTGTAGCATTAAAAACTGGTCTGTTTACTGCCCTTCTTAATGTATTTCCATTGTTCTGGTGATGTCAGCTTAGTGCTTCATAAATACTTCTCACACACACCCCTCTCCATTACGATCATTACAGTACTTTGCAAGTGTATAAGGTTTTGCACAGACCCAGGAAGTCTGCCAGACAGTTGCTGATAGATTTGGTTAAAGCACTTATGGAATAACTTTGTAAATATTTTGCAAAGCACTCTGTACAGTGTTTAGCTAGACATTTCAGAAAATGGGAAACAGAACTGGTCTTCAGTGCTTCCTTGTGGAATACCACTTGTACTCTGTTTCTTAAGATGACATGGTTTTACCTGATCTGAGCTGCTCAGTTCTTTCTGTCAAGAAGTCTTATCAATGTAACTTGTAAGTTCATCACCATCAGTTCTGTATGCTGATAATTCAACATGTAATTGCTCATTTGGCGAAGAATCAGTTGGTTTTTTAAAAGATGAAAAAGGTCATGTCTGTTGAGTGAATGTTACTGATTCAAATCTATGTTAAATCTTTCAAAAGTGTGTGCATCTTTCAGTAGCAGAGAATGATCGATTTATGCTGTTGCACACACACACACAGATTATGATAATATAATTGTTTGTGAAACCTGTTTTGTTCTGATGATGATTGTGTGATTAGATTTTCAGCTTGTGATGGGCAAGTGTACATAAAAGTTTCAGCCATCAAGAACTGTCTTTTTCATGGACCATTGGTTGTGACTCATCTCATCTCCAGTTTAACGTTAGGACTTCTAATGAAACACTTGTACTGTATCGTTGTCATTTACGTATGGATCAACTTTAGCACTGTTACTATCTAGTGATCTACAGTGGAAACCTTTTGTCACTGTTGTCGACAGAGGGAACGGTTGTGTCTTTGTCATCTACAGAAGAGACGGCTGTATCATTGTGCACTACAAAGGAAACAGCTGTATCTTTGTCATCTACAAAGAAACGGTTGTGTCATCGTCATCTACAAAGGAAATGGTTGTGTCATAGTCATCTACGGAGGAAACGGCTGTATCTTTGTCATCTACAAAGGAAAGGGTTGTGTCATTGTCATCTGCAAAGGAAAGGTTGTGTCATTGTCATCTACAAAGGAAAGGGTTGTGTCATTGTCATTACAAGAATGGTGTGTCATAGTACTGAGGAAACGTGTTTTGTAATTTCATTATCATTTATCAAAAGGAAACGGTTGTGTCATTTTAACTTCAAGGGAAACGGTTGTATCATTATCATCTACAAAGGAAACTGTTGTGGCATTGGTTGTGTCATTTTCATCTACACAGGAAACATTTTGTCATTGTCATCTGCAGAGGAAACGCTTGTGTCATTTTTGTCTACAGAGGGCACCTTTTGTCATTGTCAGTTACAGAGGAAACGCTCAAGTAATTTTCATTTACAGAGGAAACCATTTATCACTGTTATGCAGTTGAAATACTTTTGTCATTACAAAGGAAACATATTTGTCATCAGGAGAGGAAACACCTTTGTCAATCATTGTCATCCCATGTCTTGGTGATTTGCTTAAGAAACACTTCCACCGTCGTCATCTATGGAGGAAACGCTTTTGTCTTTGGCTGTGTTATCTGCATGTCTACTGGGTTTTCTGCTGTTTATGTCACAGTTGTCGGTCGCTATTTTGTCCTAATTGTCCACGTGTTTGTCTGATGTCACTCATGCCTCAGAATCAACAAAAGACTTGAAGTCACTAACCAGTTGAAGAACTTGGCACACTGTCAAAACTATAGGTCTCCCAGCACCACAACAGTTGCGACAGATGTGAAACTGAAACAGATGGCCAGGAAGGTATGTTGCATGACCAGCATTGGTGATGGAGTGATGGGACAGGACCAGTGTGCTTTGTCTGGAAATGTGGTTGGATGCTTTTTCTGAGTCTGGGCTTGCACATGATTGGACACGGCCAGCCATTGTGTTGTGGAGCTAGTCATCGTTGTGGCTAAAAACAGTGTGAATGTGAAAGCAGGACCTGTGTGAAGGGCCATCATCTGAGTGTGTGTCCCCTGTAGCAGACAGTCTGCTGGACATCATTTCCTTCCCTTACCTTAGTGTTACGTGACAGAGGACAAAAAAAATGAGGCATGGAGGCAGGACTGGTACACATGACTCTCAGTCTGGTCGGCAAGACAGAAGGAAGAAAAAGAAGGATCGGGTTGGTACAAAAGTGCCTGTTGTGGATGGTATTATGTATAAAGATGGCATCTTTCAGTTTTTCTGTCTTTTTTGTTGTGTTTTACAAGTCTTGTTTAAATATCTTAATCCAAAAGTAGTTTTCAAAAGTTTTGATAACCTTTCTGAGTGTATCAGACTTAGACATAATAAACACAGGCATAAAAAGTCACATCATTAAGCTAGATTTGAATTTGTACCCACCAGCTTTGTTATGATGATATGATGATGATGATGATGATGTGATGTGATGGATGATGATGATGATGATGAACTCTCCTGTTGATCTGATAGATGAGTAGGCATGCTGATCATTATAATTAGGACATGGTGTGGGTCATGACAGGCCATGTTGAATACAAGACTGATCCTGGTGGCACATGGTCTACCATAGGTGCTGTATTGGAATGAATCCAGTGGCCGTGGTTCTGCTTCCAGCAGTTCCCTGCATTGTTCAAATGTGATTGGGACCTGTATGCACTGCTGTCACCAGCTTACTCTGTTGAAGTCTCTCCAGTTAGTGGTGTTGATGCTACAGTTGATAAGTTTCCATTTGATTCAATTTTTTTTATGTCAGCACCACCTCATGTGAAGTGGCAGATGGAGATCCATCCCAGGAATAGGGTGAAGGGCATGATGCATGATAATGAATGATGTGATGATGATCTGGAGGATGAGGTTCCATCAAAGTATCCAGGTATCACATTAGTGGTCTTCCTGGCCATTGTATTCTTGCTTCAGCTCTCCGTACAGGAGCATCTTTGGAATGTGGTTTTCTATATATGGACAGTGTGTTTTGTCCAGTGAAGCTGGCATTTAATAAGTAAACACTGTATACTTGACAAGCCACACTTCTTCAGAACTGAAGAATGGACACTTGATCTTACCACATGATGTTGCAGATCTTGTGTTGACACCTTTAGTGGAACAGTTCTAGCTGTTGTTGTAGAGTAGATCCCCAAACTTTGTGAACAACAGAAATCAGATTAAATGACACTATTTTGTACCCCTTTGTAGACAACAGAAATAAATAACAGAAAAAAAGATTGGACATTTTGGAAATGAAAATTTTATAGGTGACACTGAAAGTGAAAAGTAAAAGTGTATTAGTGGGAAAAGTTGTAAGTTTGTTTTGGTAAATTTGTATTTGAAAGGATCGATTGAAAGTTAAGCATTTAGTTGGATAGACATTATGCTGTATTTAACTTTGTAAAGCAGAAACAAGGAGTGTTACTGTTTGTATCAGAAGTTTGTATCAGAAGAATAGGGGATAGTGAGAAGACTGGGAATGTGTGATAATAAGAAGAGTGGACTGGAAGTGCAAATGATAGTGAGAAGAGTAAGACTGAGCATGTACATAATATTCTGTGCTGTGTATTTCAGATGGTGCGTGTTGGAGCAGATATGTCCAAGAAAGGATTTCGACATGTGCGCTATGACGACATTCCAACAGACACCTTTACCCCCGCACTTACCAGGTACTTTTTTGTCTTATCATTGTAGAGTGTTCAGTTAGTATAACACAATACTGTTTGTTTTATGGAGCTGTCATATTGGTCAGTGGAATATGACAACAGCTATGATAAGATGGTGGAGTGTGCTAAACCCTGTCTGCTCATCCAGACTCCTCCTCAAGACACCACCATCTTCGGATTTATTCAGTCTAAGTCCCAGTGCCCGGAAGCCCTTGGGAGCCGGTGATGTTAAGCTGCCATGAGACTTCCCCCAGAGGAGATTCTGCCCTGATGCTGTGTTGATGAAGTTGAACAATGCCTGTTCTGATCAAACTGTTTTTTTAAGACGCTACCTACTTAGCCCCCTTCCAATCACAGTAATCATTCAGCTTTGGATCCAGACAGAGTGGTGCAGTTAAGTTTGTACCAAATGAACAGGTAAGCATAATGCTAGCGTTGTTATCAAGTGGTTGATGATCTTTTTGGTAACTGGTAAACATACTGCTTACAGTGAATACAAGTGGTTGGTGATTTTTTTGAAACAGGTAAACACAATACTGACAGTGATGTGTGGTTGGTAATTTTTTAAGCAGGTAAACATAATGCTAACAGTGATACAAAGTGGTGTATGATTTTTTTAACAGGTAAACATAATGCTAACAGTGATATTAAGTAATTGGTGAGTACAATGGTAGGATGCTAAGTGTAATACAAATTGCTATAGCAGGTATGTTTGTGTGTCACCAGGTTGAGTTGCTGGAGTCGGCGCTGCAGGGCAACACCATTGCCTGTCTGGGCAGTGAATCATCCAAAGTGTTCCTTGGGCTGATGGTGATCAAACAACTGGCTCACCAAGTGCGCGCCACACTTTCACAGGGCGGCAAGAGAAGCATCTACCTTGTCAACTCAGGTAAGTCCTTGACTGTTAAGCATCTACCTGGTGAACTAGTGTGAGTTAAGGGAACATCTGCCTTATCATCTCAGCTAGATGAAGATTAGTGTCTGCTTTGTCATCTCAGCAAGATAAAGACCAGCATTTACCTGGTCAGCTCAGGTAGGTCAAGAGAAGCAACTACCTCTGTATTTTCTCACCCAACAATCTTTACATCCTTTTCAGTCAGTTTACTGTTGTAACCACAGCACATTATGAATGATTTGTTACTTTTGGCCAACTGTGGCCGAATTTCACTACTTATTCTTTTAGATCTTTCTGCTGCTTTTGATACCATTGACCACTGCATCCTTCTCTCTGGGCTGGATCACACATTTGGTATCCAAGATAGTGTTCTTTCATGGTTTACGTCATACTTGTGTGACTGCTTTCAGTCAGTCATGGTAAATGAGTCTAAATCCCAGCCAGTTAAACTTGTACATGGGGTTCCCCAAGGCTCTGTACTTGGGCTTGTTCTCTTCACACTGCACACCTTACCACTTACATATGTTATCAGTTTTATGGTGATGGCTCCTAGCTCTATAACAGTGCATCTCCTGAAAATCTCTCTTCTCTCCAAAGCCTCTGATTGCTATGTCAAGATCCAGAATTGGATGATACAGAATAGGCTACAGTTGAATGGAGATAAGACAAGCATTGCTCATTGGCACAAAGCGCAAACTTTCCTCCGTAAAAGTTTGTCCTGTCCAGCTAGGTGACAACATTGTTTTACTCTTTGAGTCAGTTTGGAACTTTGGCATTGTTCTTGATCCTCAAATCTCTATGAAGAAATTCATCACCCAAACCTATCAGTCTTGTTACTGTCAACTGTGATATTTCAGTTTTATTCGCCCTTATCTTTCAACTTCAGCAGCATCTAAACTTGCAATTTCTCTGATCGTGTCTTGCATCGATTATTGTAACTCTCTGCTCTCTGGCTGGCCTGCTTCTTTTGTTGCTTGCCTCCAGTCATTCGGAGATCTGTGGCCCATCTTGTCCTTTGTAAAAACAGGCATGATCACATCACTCCCTCACTTCACTCTCCACTGGCCACCCGTTTATCAAAGAATTTCATACAAAATCAATACATTATCAGGGGTGCAGATCACGTAGAGATGGGGGTAAATCACGTAAGGAAGATGGAAATCACGTACAAAAATTATGTCAAAAGGGTATGAACACGTAAGACTTTGTCGTCTTGAGGGTATGGTCACGTAAGCATTTTTCCTCTGCCGGTCTCATCACGTAAAGGTTTTGAGCCGTGGGGGTATAGACCTATCGCTCCGTTCGCTCGCCTAGCCGCGGCGGGCAAGCTAACGACGCGACCGACATCGCTTAGCTTGCCCGCCGCGGCACATGCAGCATTGGGGTCGGGCATTACATTAGCGGTAAAAATAGTAACTAGGCTACGTCACACTTTTCTACAACTCTTTGCCTGGGCCAATGAAAATGCAGCGGAAACCGAAAGCAGCCCTTCGAGAAGTACTTTTCTGTCTCAGTCAGATATTCTTATTTCTAAACACATTAGTAATGTGATTGCTTAGTTACAGTTACTTGAATCAGAATCAGTTCACATTAAATTTTGTATTCCTCCTGTGTTGTCTGTGTCAGTGTGGAAACTGGCATGTGTCACTGTAAAGAGTTGATCTTTATTCTAATTTAGTAGAAGGCCATGCTGCTTGCTTTTTTATAATTCAATTTATTTAAATCATTAGGCCAAAAAATCACTTGGGAAAACAAAATACCGAGTCTTTGCATCGGTGGCTCATACCCCCAGAAATTTTGGCAAAGGGTATGAAAACCCCCTAAAAAAAAATTATTGGGGGTATGAAAACCCTCAAGTTTTTTTAGTGAGGGTATGAAAACCCTTGACTTTTAGAAGGATCTGCACCACTGATTATACTGAAAGTGTGTCACTGGTACTGCACCTGTTTATCTTTGTGACCACCTCCAAATGTACACTGCTGCCCGACCTCTCTGTTCTCCTTGTGTTACTAGTTGTCTACAAATTCCTTGATACATATGTACCAGTCTGTCGCCTGAAGACATCGATATCAGATTTTTTTATAATATGTTTTGGAGCTCATAAAACTATTGCCTTTTGAAATATAAGCATCATGTCTTGTTGTTTTGTGTGTGTGTGATGTGTGTGTGTGTGGTGTGTGTGTGTGTGTGTGTGTGTGTGTGTGTGTGTGTGTGTGTGTTGAGTGTGTTGTGTGTGTGTGTGTGTGTGTGAGTGTGTGGTTGTGTGTGTAGTGTGTGGATGTGTTGTGTGGTTGTGAGTGTGTGTGTGTGGTGTGTGTGTGTGTGATGTGTGTGTGTTGTGTGTGTGTGTGGTGTGTGGTGTGAGTGTGTGTGTGTGTGTGTGTGTGTGTGTGAGTGTGTGTGTGTGTGTGAGTGTGTGTGTGTGTGTGTGTGAGTGTGTGTGTGTGTGTGTGTAGTGTGTGGTGTTGTGTGTGAGTGTGTGGTGTGTGTGTAGTGTGTGTGTGTGGGTGTGTGTGTAGTGGTGTGTGTGTGAGTGTGTGTGTGTGAGTGTGTGTGTTGTGTGTGTGTGTGTATGTGTAGTGTGTGTGTGTGAGTGTGTGTGAGTATGATAAGTGTGTTGTGATGTGTGTGTGAAGGGAAGTGGTTGAGTGATGTTTGGAGTAATATCAGCAGTCTATGACTGATTGGCCAGAGATAAGCTGTGGTGCAGAGTTTGGGGCACCACTATTCCACCACATGCTGCCATTGCCCCCATGCGCGGCACGACTGCCCCACCCCTTGCCACCCAGGGGAAGAAAAGACACTCCCCATGGACCAAGAACAGACCAGACCACCCACAAGAAAACCACCACAGAAAGAATTAACCACAACACAAAAAGAACCTGTGACATCACAGAGAGAACTGCTGACATCAGAGAGAGACCTGGTTACATCAGAGAGGGAACTGGTCACATCAGAGCAGGACGCAGGGACATCACAGAGGGAAGCAATAACATCAGACCCCATAAAGATTGCATCATCAGGAAACAGCCAACGAGGCTTATCACAAAAATGGGCGGCCATCTTTGCAGCTCACAATGTTCTGGTTTTGTCAGCACCAGTCTTTCTGAGCTGCCTGGAGAGGGGTGACATACCTTTGTCCTCTGTCAACTTGCTGGTGTTAGACGACTGCCACCTATCTGAGGGAGACCACCCCTATGTGAGCATAATGTCTCATGTCGCGCGGGCCAGCCCATCTGCCCCCCACCTCCTGTGTCTGACGGCGGCCATCTTGGGCACAGAGGTGAGCGATCCTGCGCAGTTAGCTTCCAGGATCCAGCACCTGGAGGTGACGTTGCATTCTAAGGCGGAGACCTCTATGCTGGTTATCTCCGAACGCTTTGGCTGCCGACCCAAGGAGAGCATCATTCAATGTGAGGGGGATGATGATGTGACTGGGGTAGGAGAACAACTGGCCTCCATTCTGCATGATGCTTGGAATTTTCTAGAGGACTGCCAGCTCCCTCCTCAAGACTTCCCCCCAGAACCTGATCCTCTGCATGTGCCCAAGTTTGCTATATCTGAGTGTATCAACATCTTGCAGACACTGGGCTCTTGGTGTGCCGCCTCCATCGCTGAGAATTTGATTTGTCAGCTGGAGAAGATTGTGAAGCACGAGTCCAACTTCACCATGAAGTTGTTCCTACGCTACACAGTCACCCAGCTCAGGCTGGTTGTGCGTCAGTTTGAGATCAGCTTCACCCCTGACTATGTTGTGGATGAGCTGTTGCAGTACACCACACCCAAAGTGCGGCAGTTCGTTGACATCCTCAGGAAATACAAACCAGAAATGGATTTCATGATCATCACCAGGGAAGGCGAAGATGACGAAAACATGTCTGATTTGTCTGACGAGGACGTGAATGACGATGATGATGACTGCTTTGACTTGTCTAGTTCTGATGAGGAAGACAGCAAAGGCAAGAGCAAGCACATACACATCGCAGTGAAGAAGAAGGGGGAGGGAGAAGGCCCTTTGAGGAGGACCGTAAGTTGTCAGGCCTGGTGTTTGTGGACAATCGCTATGTGGCTTTTGCCCTGAACAAGATGATGGAAGAGGTGTGTTCATGGGACGAGAACCTGTGTTTTGTCAAGAGCAGTCACATCACCGGCCAGGGCATCCATCGGGCTGACGGCAAGAAAGATCTCAGCAACGCCAGTCGCAAGCAGGAGGAGGTGCTGCGAAAGTTCCGCATGCAGGAGAGAAACTTGCTGATATCAACTAGTGTGTTGGAGGAGGGGGTGGACATCCCCAAATGTAACCTGGTCGTGAGATTTGACCCTCCGCGAGACTATCGCTCCTACACTCTCTCCAAGGTGAGTACCTTTTGGTTGTACTGGTTGGATATAGCCTGCCCATTTTTTATTTTTACTGTCTGTTAATAGACTACTGTCTGTATACAGTGAATCGCTTAAACTGTTTGTTAATAGACTACATTCAATGAGTCCTTGTTTCCACGTTGTTAATGGACTCCTTAACAGTCAGTACCTGTTTCCATGTTGTTAATGGACTACTTAACAGTTAGTCCCTGTTTCCATGTTGTTAATGGACTACTTAACAGTTAGTACCTGTGTCTACATTGTTAATGGACTATTTAACAGTCAGTACCTGTTTCTACATTGTTAATGGACTACTTAACAGTCAGTCCCTGTTTCCATGTTGTTAATGGACTACTTAACAGTCCCTGTTTCTACATTGTTAATGGACTACTTAACAGTCAGTCCCTGTTTCCATGTTGTCAATGGACTACTTAACAGTCAGTCCCTGTTTCTGCATTGTTAATGGACTACTTAACAGTCAGTCCCTGTTTCTGTATTGTAAATGGACTACTTAACAGTCAGTCCCTGTTTCTGTATAGTTAATAGACTCCTTAACAGTCAGTCCTGTTTCTACATTGTTAATGGACTACTTACAGTCAGTCCCTGTTTCTGCATTGTTAATGGACTACTTAACAGTCAGTCCCTGTTTCTGTATTGTTAATGGACTACTTAACAGTCAGTCCCTGTTTCTACATTGTTAATGGACTACTTAACAGTCAGTCCCTGTTTCTGTATAGTTAATGGACTACTTAACAGTCAGTCCCTGTTTCTGTATAGTTAATGGACTACTTAACAGTCAGTCCCTGTTTCTGTATAGTTAATGGACTACTTAACAGTCAGTCCCTGTTTCTGCATTGTTAATGGACTACTTAACAGTCAGTCCCTGTTTCTGTATTGTAATGGACTACTTAACAGTCAGTCCCTGTTTCTGTATAGTTAATAGACTCCTTAACAGTCAGTCCTGTTTCTACATTGTTAATGGACTACTTACAGTCAGTCCCTGTTTCTGCATTGTTAATGGACTACTTAACAGTCAGTCCCTGTTTCCGTATTGTTAATGGACTACTTAACAGTCAGTCCCTGTTTCTACATTGTTAATGTACTACTTAACAGTCAGTCCCTGTTTCTGTATAGTTAATGGACTACTTAACAGTCAGTCCCTGTTTCTATATTGTTAATGGACTACTTAACAGTCAGTCCCTGTTTCTACATTGTTAATGGACTACTTAACAGTCAGTCCCTGTTTCTGTATAGTTAATGGACTACTTAACAGTCAATCCCTGTTTCTATATTGTTAATGGACTACTTAACAGTCAGTCCCTGTTTCTGTATTGTTAATGGACTACTTAACAGTCAGTCCCTGTTTCTACATTGTTAATGGACTACTTAACAGTCAGTCCCTGTTTCTGTATTGTTAATGGACTACTTAACAGTCAATCCCTGTTTCTGTATAGTTAATGGACTACTTAACAGTCAGTCCCTGTTTCTGTATTGTTAATGGACTACTTAACAGTCAGTCCCTGTTTCTATATTGTTAATGGACTACTTAACAGTCAGTCCCTGTTTCTATATTGTTAATGGACTACTTAACAGTCAGTCCCTGTTTCTGCATTGTTAATGGACTATATTGTTGATGGACAAGTTTCTTTTCAGTGAGTTCCTGTACTTGTTAATGGATTACTGTAAAATAAATTCTGTGTATTGTCCAGTGAATTCATGTTACTGTTTGATCTGTGTGTAGCAAGTCCCTTTTCCTGTCTGTTCTGTGTACAGTCGGTCCATTATGCTGTCTGTTAATAGACTGTCATAATGAGTCTCGTTTGCATAGTTTGAAGTAGAAACATACTGGCCAAAATGAATCATGCTGACCGAACTTTGGTCCAACATGAGTGTCATGAATGTATGACCTCCAAGTGAACTAATGTTTTTTTTCAACATGGTGCTGACGCCTGATGACAGAGTGTTCATCACAAGGTTTTTGTGGTTGATGGTACTGTGTGAGAGTTGTAATGTAGGCCTGTGTAGAGTTCACCAAATATGACAGTGAAGATTATGGTGCAGTGTGGGAGAGTTGTAATGTAATGTAGGCCTGTGTAGAGTTCACCAAATATGACAGTGAAGATTATGGTGCTGTGTGAGAGAGTTGTAATGTAATGTAGGCCTGTGTAGAGTTCACCAAATATGACAGTGAAGATTATGGTGCAGTGTGAGAGAGTTGTAATGTAGGCCTGTGTAGAGTTCACCAAATATGACAGTGAAGATTATGGTGCTGTGTGAGAGAGTTGTAATGTAATGTAGGCCTGTGTAGAGTTCACCAAATATGACAGTGAAGATTATGGTGCTGTGTGAGAGAGTTGTAATGTAATGTAGGCCTGTGTAGAGTTCACCAAATATGACAGTGAAGATTATGGTGCTGTGTGAGAGAGTTGTAATGTAATGTAGGCCTGTGTAGAGTTCACCAAATATGACAGTGAAGATTATGGTGCTGTGTGGGAGAGGTTGTAATGTAGGCCTGTGTAGAGTTCACCAAATATGACAGTGAAGATTATGGTGCAGTGTGGAGAGTTGTAATGTAATGTAGGCCTGTGTAGAGTTCACCAAATATGACAGTGAAGATTATGGTGCTGTGTGAGAGAGTTGTAATGTAGAGCCTGTGTAGAGTTCACCAATATGACAGTGAAGATTATGGTGCTGTGTGAGAGAGTTGTAATGTAGCCTGTGTAGAGTTCACCAAATATGACAGTGAAGATTATGGTGCTGTGTGAGAGAGTTGTAATGTAGGCCTGTGTAGAGTTCACCAAATATGACAGTGAAGATTATGGTGCTGTGTGAGAGTTGTAATGTAGGCCTGTGTAGAGTTCACCAAATATGACAGTGAAGATTATGGTGCTGTGTGAGAGAGTTGTAATGTAGGCCTGTGTAGAGTTCACCAAATATGACAGTGAAGATTATGGTGCAGTGTGAGAGATGTATGTAATGTAGGCCTGTGTAAGAGTTCACCAAATATGACAGTGAAGATTATGGTGCTGTGTGAGAGAGTTGTAATGTAGGCCTGTGTAGAGTTCACCAAATATGACAGTGAAGATTATGGTGCTGTGAGAGAGTTGTAATGTAATGTAGCCTGTGTAGAGTTCACCAAATATGACAGTGAAGAGTTCACCATATGACATAATTATGGGCTGTGGAGTTATGTAGGCCTTGTATTCACCAAATAGACGTGATAGGTCTTGGAGTTAAGTACCTGTGTAGATCACCAATATGACAGTGAGATTATGTGCTTGAAATTGTAATGAGCCTGAATCACAAATATGACAGTGAATATGGCGGGAGAGATTTGTAATTAGCTGAATCACCAAAACATAATTGGTGCGTTGGAGTGTATAGGCCTGTGGTCACCAAATATGAATAGTCGGAAGATGTATGTAGCTTGTAATTCACAAATATGACATGAGTTAGTGCTTGAAGTTGTATGAGCTGTAGATCACCAAATATGACGTGAAGATTGTGCGGTGAGTTTATGTGGCCTGTGAGATTCACAATATACATGAAGATGTCGTGTGAGATTGTAATGTAGCCGGTAACACCATATGACAGTGAGATAGGTCTGGGAGAGTGTATGTAGCCTGTAATTCACCAAATAACATGAAGATTATGTGCTGTGAGAGTGTAGCTAATTCACCAATATCATGAAGATATGGTGCTTGAGAGATTTATGTAGCCTTGAAGTTCCAATTGACATGAATAGTGCGTGAGATTTATGTAGGCTGTAATTCACCAATGCATAAATTAGGGCTGAGAGTTAATTAGCTTGAGAGTCAATAGCAGTGAGATTTGGGGGTGAAGAGTTGTTGCCTGTAAGTTCACAATATGACATGAGATTAGGTGCTGTGTAGAGATTAGTGCTGTTAGTTCACAATAGACTGAAATTATGGTCGTTGAAGAGTGTAATTAGCTTGTAGAGTCACCAAATATACATGAAATTATGTGCGTGTGAGAGTGTTGTAAGTGGCCGTGTAGAGTTCACCAAATATGACAGTGAAGATTTGCTGTGTGAAGAGTTGAATGTAGCCGTGTAGAGTTCACAAATAGACAGTGAAGATTTGGTCGGTGGAGAGTTTAATGTAGCCTGTGTAGATTCACCAAATAAATGAAGATTATGTGCGTGTAGAGAGTTGTATATGTAGGCCTGTTAGAGTTCACCAATATGACAGTGAAGATTGGCTTGTGAGAGTTGTATGTAGGCCTGTGTAAGTTCACCAAATATGACAGTGAAGATATGGCGTGTGAGAGAGTTTAATGTAGCCTGTGTAAGTTCACCAATATGACAGTGAAGATTATGTGCGTGTGGAGAGTTTATATGTAGGCCTGTGTAGAGTTCACCAAATATGACAGTGAAGATATGTGCTGTGTGGAGAGTTGTATGTATGGCCTGT
Source organism: Monoplex corrugatus (assembly GCA_030674185.1). Lineage (NCBI taxonomy): Eukaryota > Metazoa > Mollusca > Gastropoda > Littorinimorpha > Ranellidae > Monoplex > Monoplex corrugatus. The sequence goes on along the minus strand of CM060308.1, from coordinate 101,216,663 downwards.
GTAGATTCACCAAAATGACAGTGAAGATTATGTGCGTGTGAGAGAGTTGTAATGTAGGCCTGTGTAGAGTTCACCAAATATGACAGGAAGATTATGGGCGTGTGAGAGAGTTGATAATGTAGGCCTGTGTAGAGTTCACCAAATATGACAGTGAAGATTATGGTGCTTGTGAGAGAGTTGTATTGTAGCCTGTGTAGAGTTCACCAAATATGACAGTGAAGATTATGTGCGTGTGAGAGAGTTGTAATGTAGGCCTGTGTAAGTTCACCAAATATGACAGTGAAGATTATGGTGCGTGTGGAGAGTTGTAATGTAGGCCTGTGTAAGTCACCAAATATGACAGTGAAGATTATGGTGCGTGTGAGAGAGTTGTAATGTAGGCCTGTGTAGAGTTCACCAAATATGACAGTGAAGATTATGGTGCTGTGTGAGAGAGTTGTAATGTAGGCCTGTGTAGAGTTCACCAAATATGACAGTGAAGATTATGGTGCGTGTGAGAGAGTTGTATGTATGGCCTGTGAGAGTTCACCAAATATACAGTGAGATTATGGTGCTGTTGAGAGAGTTGTATGTAGGCCTGTGTAGAGTTCACCAATATGACAGTGTGAGAGTCAATGCAGTGAAATTAGTGCTGTGAGGTGATGGGCTGGTGGTACCAATTACAGGAGATAGGGCTGAATAAGACTTGAAGTACCAAATGAATGAATTATGCGTGAAGAGTAGTAGTGTGTAAGTCACAATGACATGAAGATTATGTCGTGGAGTTATGAGCTGGAAGTTCACCATTGACATGAAGTTAGTGTTGGGTTAATAGCTTAGGTCACAATATACATGAAGATGTGCTGTGAGGTTGAAGGCTGGTAGTCACCAAATGCGAGATAGTGTGTGTGAGAGTGATGTAGGCGTGTATTACAAATATGCATGAGTTATGGCGTGTGAGGTTGTATTAGGCTTGTAGATCACAATATAATGAAGATGGGCTGTGGAGAAGTTGTAGTGCGAGAGTTCACAATGACAGTAATTATGGTGCTGTGTGAGAGAGTTGATGTAGGCCTGTGTAGAGTTCACCAAATATGACAGTGAAGATTATGGTGCTGTGTGAGAGAGTTGTAAATGTAATGTAGGCCTGTGTAGAGTTCACCAAATATGACAGTGAAGATTATGGTAGCTGTGGAGAGTTAATTGTAATGTAGGCCTGTGTAGAGTTCACCAAATATGACAGTGAAGATTATGGTGCTGTGTGGAGAGTTGTAATTAGTGTAGGCCTGTGTAGAGTTCACCAAATATGACAGTGAAGATTATGGTGCTGTGTGAGAGAGTTGTAATGTAGGCCTGTGTAGAGTTCACCAAATATGACAGTGAAGATTATGGTGCTGTGTGAGAGAGTTGTTAATGTAGGCCTGTGTAGAGTTCACCAAATATGACAGTGAAGATTATGGTGCTGTGTGAGAGAGTTGTATGTAATGTAGGCCTGTGTAGAGTTCACCAAATATGACAGTGAAGATTATGGTGCTGTGTGAGAGAGTTGTAATGTAATGTAGGCCTGTGTAGAGTTCACCAAATATGACAGTGAAGATTATGGTGCTGTGTGAGAGAGTTGTAATGTAATGTAGGCCTGTGTAGAGTTCACCAAATATGACAGTGAAGATTATGGTGCTGTGTGAGAGAGTTGTATGATGAGGCCTGTGTAGAGTTCACCAAATATGACAGTGAAGATTATGGTGCTGTGTGAAGAGTAGTATGTAATGTAGGCCTGTGTAGAGTTCACCAAATATGACAGTGAAGATTATGGTGCGTGTGAGAGAGTTTAATGTAGGCCTGTGTAGAGTTCACCAAATATGACAGTGAAGATTATGGTGCAGTGTGGGAGAGTTGTAATGTAATGTAGGCCTGTGTAGAGTTCACCAAATATGACAGTGAAGATTATGGTGCTGTGTGGGAGAGTTGTAATGTAGTGTAGGCCTGTGTAGAGTTCACCAAATATGACAGTGAAGATTATGGTGCTGTGTGGGAGAGTTGTAATGTAGGCCTGTGTAGAGTTCACCAAATATGACAGTGAAGATTATGGTGCTGTGTGAGAGAGTTGTAATGTATTGTAGGCCTGTGTAGAGTTCACCAATATGACAGTGAAGATTATGGTGCTGTGTGGGAGAGTTGTAATGTAATGTAGGCCTGTGTAGAGTTCACCAAATATGACAGTGAAGATTATGGTGCTGTGTGGGAGAGTTGTAATGTAATGTAGGCCTGTGTAGAGTTCACCAAATATGACAGTGAAGATTATGGTGCTGTGTGAGAGAGTTGTAATGTAGGCCTGTGTAGAGTTCACCAAATATGACAGTGAAGATTATGGTGCTGTGTGAGAGAGTTGTATTGTAATGTAGGCCTGTGTAGAGTTCACCAAATATGACAGTGAAGATTATGGTGCTGTGTGAGAGAGTTGTAATGTAGGCCTGTGTAGAGTTCACCAAATATGACAGTGAAGATTATGGTGCTGTGTGAGAGAGTTGTAATGTAGGCCTGTGTAGAGTTCACCAAATATGACAGTGAAGATTATGGTGCTGTGTGAGAGAGTTGTATTGTAGTGTAGGCCTGTGTAGAGTTCACCAAATATGACAGTGAAGATTATGGTGCTGTGTGAGAGAGTTGTATTGTAATGTAGGCCTGTGTAGGGTTCACCAAATATGACAGTGAAGATTATGGTGCTGTGTGGGAGAGTTGTAATGTAATGTAGGCCTGTGTAGAGTTCACCAAATATGACAGTGAAGATTATGGTGCAGTGTGAGAGAGTTGTAATGTAGGCCTGTGTAGAGTTCACCAAATATGACAGTGAAGATTATGGTGCTGTGTGAGAGAGTTGTAATGTAATGTAGGCCTGTGTAGAGTTCACCAAATATGACAGTGAAGATTATGGTGCTGTGTGAGAGAGTTGTAATGTAATGTAGGCCTGTGTAGGGTTCACCAAATATGACAGTGAAGATTATGGTGCAGTGTGGGAGAGTTGTAATGTAATGTAGGCCTGTGTAGAGTTCACCAAATATGACAGTGAAGATTATGGTGCTGTGTGAGAGAGTTGTAATGTAATGTAGGCCTGTGTAGAGTTCACCAAATATGACAGTGAAGATTATGGTGCTGTGTGGGAGAGTTGTATTGTAGTGTAGGCCTGTGTAGAGTTCACCAAATATGACAGTGAAGATTATGGTGCTGTGTGGAGAGTTGTATTGTAGTGTAGGCCTGTGTAGAGTTCACCAAATATGACAGTGAAGATTATGGTGCAGTGTGAAAAGTGTTGTAATGTAGGCCTGTGTAGAGTTCACCAAATATGACAGTGAAGATTATGGTGCAGTGTGAGAGAGTTGTAATGTAGTGTAGGCCTGTGTAGAGTTCACCAAATATGACAGTGAAGATTATGGTGCTGTGTGGGAGAGTTGTATTGTAATGTAGGCCTGTGTAGAGTTCAACAAATATGACAGTGAAGATTATGGTGCTGTGTGAGAGAGTTGTAATGTAATGTAGGCCTGTGTAGAGTTCACCAAATATGACAGTGAAGATTATGGTGCTGTGTGAGAGAGTTGTAGTGTAGTGTAGGCCTGTGTAGAGTTCACCAAATATGACAGTGAAGATTATGGTGCAGTGTGGGAGAGTTGTATTGTAGTGTAGGCCTGTGTAGAGTTCACCAAATATGACAGTGAAGATTATGGTGCTGTGTGAGAGAGTTGTAATGTAATGTAGGCCTGTGTAGAGTTCACCAAATATGACAGTGAAGATTATGGTGCTGTGTGGGAGAGTTGTAATGTAATGTAGGCCTGTGTAGAGTTCACCAAATATGACAGTGAAGATTATGGTGCTGTGTGGGAGAGTTGTAATGTAATGTAGGCCTGTGTAGAGTTCACCAAATATGACAGTGAAGATTATGGTGCAGTGTGAGAGAGTTGTAATGTAATGTAGGCCTGTGTAGAGTTCACCAAATATGACAGTGAAGATTATGGTGCTGTGTGAGAGAGTTGTAATGTAGGCCTGTGTAGAGTTCACCAAATATGACAGTGAAGATTATGGTGCTGTGTGAGAGAGTTGTATTGTAGGCCTGTGTAGAGTTCACCAAATATGACAGTGAAGATTATGGTGCTGTGTGGGAGAGTTGTAATGTAGGCCTGTGTAGAGTTCACCAAATATGACAGTGAAGATTATGGTGCTGTGTGAGAGAGTTGTAATGTAATGTAGGCCTGTGTAGAGTTCACCAAATATGACAGTGAAGATTATGGTGCAGTGTGAGAGAGTTGTAATGTAATGTAGGCCTGTGTAGAGTTCACCAAATATGACAGTGAAGATTATGGTGCTGTGTGGGAGAGTTGTAGTGTAGTGTAGGCCTGTGTAGAGTTCACCAAATATGACAGTGAAGATTATGGTGCTGTGTGAGAGAGTTGTATTGTAATGTAGGCCTGTGTAGAGTTCACCAAATATGACAGTGAAGATTATGGTGCAGTGTGGAGAGTTGTAATGTAGGCCTGTGTAGAGTTCACCAAATATGACAGTGAAGATTATGGTGCTGTGTGAGAGAGTTGTAATGTAATGTAGGCCTGTGTAGAGTTCACCAAATATGACAGTGAAGATTATGGTGCAGTGTGGGAGAGTTGTATTGTAGTGTAGGCCTGTGTAGAGTTCAGTGAGTATTGGAACACTTGGTGCTATGCGTGCTGTGTGAGAGAGTTGTATTGACAGTGAAGATTCTGTTGCTGTGTGTCACTGTGTGGTTGGTGTGTGTGTGTGTGTGTGTGTGTGTGTGTGTGTGTGTGTGTGTGTGTGTGAGATACCGACATCAAGAAATATTTCTTGTGATACTGTATTGTCACTTGACCAAATAAATTCATTGTTGTTTTTCTTGTTATAAAATATTCTGTATGCAGTGAGTTCATTTGGTTTTTTTTCTTCTTTCTTTTATTTCATAATGTTCTGTATGCAGTTAACTCTCTTTTTTCTTGGTGTTTTTTTTTTTTAAGAAGTTCTGTATGAAATAAGTACTTGTTTTGTTCCTGTTGTTTTTCTATTATCTGTATGTAATGAGTCCTTTTGCTTACAAAGTACTGTGTATACATCAATTGTTTTCATTGAAATTATTGTTTTTAACGTTTATTTCTTCATTCAGTTATGTCATAACTGCTCTTTTTAAAACTGTAGCTATGTCAAGTTTTAACAAGCTGTTTGCATCTTCAGATGTGTGGCTATGTTGTTATCAGATGGTGTTCATGCCTTTCAGATTCATGTCCATTGTTATGATTAGACACTGTATATCCAGATGGGATATGTAACCACATGCTGTCTGTGTGTGCAGGGCAGAGCTCGGGCCAGAGATGCTGAATATATCATTCTTGTGGATGAGGAGTTGATGGAAGATTTCTCTGAAGAGATTGACATTTTTAAAGGCATCGAACAGGTAGCTGTGGCTAGTTTACCTTACCTGTGTGTATATTGAATGTGTGTGTGTGTGTGTGTGTGTGTGTGTGTTGTGTGTGTGTATGCATGTGTGTGTATGCATGTGTGTGTGTATGAAATTAGTATTCTTATCCTGGAATAAGATTGTCAAGTATTAAGTGCTCTGTTTCTGTCAGTTATTGGATAAGGATGTGATGTTGTTGATTATTACAGTGTTGATCATACACTCATATACAGTGATACATGTTACAGTGTTGATGACTCAGTGATACATGTTAAGGTGTGGATTATTACACTATTGATCACACGTTATGTTCCAGGTGTTGATAGGAGCGGGTCGAGGACGTCAGGACCTAGAGGACGCTCAGCAAGTGGAGCAGTTGGGGCAGTTAGAGTTCACTCCCTTGCCTACGTTCTGTCCCTTGAACCAGCCTGGCGCTGCATCCGTTTCCATGAAAACAGCCATCAGTCTTGTGAACAGGTACTTTGTTGTTACTGACATTTCAGTCACAGTACTTTTAATTTCAGGAATTAAAATAGCACACACACGCACACACGCATGCATGCACGCACACGCACCACACACACACACACACACACACACACACACACACACACACCACACACACACACACACACACACCCCATACACATACACACACACAGTCAACAAACAAAGCCAGAACAAGATTGAGACAGCCGAGATGTGGTTTCTAAGAAGAATGTTGAGGGTTCCATGGACAGCAAAGAAAACAAACGAGACAGTCTTGATGGAGGCAGACACAAGTAGATCACTCATAAGGAAGGTTAGGAAAAGACAGGCAACATTTATAGGCCATTTTATGAGGAAGGGGGATTTGGAGCACCTGGTGACAACGGGAAAGCTGGAGGGAAAGAGAGCACCGGGTAGACCCAGGGAGAAAATGCTGGACGGACTTGCAGAGTGGCTGGGGACGAGGAGGGTGGGGGAGATGCTAGGGGCAATGAGAGATAGAGGCAGATGGAAGTCCATGATCGCCAACGCCATGCGGCAGGGCACCTGATGATGATGATGATGTTGTGAGTAGGATTTGTAGCAGTTTCTGTCAAACCATTTGTCGATTTTATCGACAGGTAACGTAATAGTCACTGGTATTTCTGTCCATTTGTGTAGTAAGACAGACACTGTAATGTCATTTGTTTATCAACAGTATTAATGATTATTGACAGAAAGAAAGTTTACATGGTAAGGCTGTTGTAATGTGTATTGTGTGTAGTGTGTTCCATGTTGTAAGTGTGCATGTAGCGTGTAGTGACCAGGGGATAATGTGTCAACAGGTACTGTGCCAAGTTACCCAGTGACGCCTTCACCCACCTGACACCACACTGTCGTGTGTTCCCCTCGTCCACTGACCCTGCCCAGTTTGTGGCCCATCTCCGTCTGCCTGTTAACTCCCCCATCAAGGTGGAGCTACAGGTCAGTTTGATGTTACATGTATAAGTAGTCAGAATTATGCTTTCTTGTCATGCTTTTGAAATTATTCCCTGAATACAATACAATATACAATACAATATTGTATTTATATAGCGCAAAATCTTGATAAAATCAAATCTAAGCGCTAAAACAGACACGCACGCACACACACGCACTCACGCACGCACGCACGCACGCACGCACGCACACACACACACACACACACACACACACACACACACACAGACACGCGCACACACACACACACACACACACACACACACACACACAACACCACACACACACACACACACACACACACACACACACATACACACGCACACGGCTATAAATGGGGAGAAAGAATAAAAGCAATGGAAAATTATAGAGAGCATATTATATACAATTATATATTACAATGCGATTCCCCTCCGAGTGGAGACAGACTGCATAGGGGATTGCGTGAGGTCAGGATTTTATGCAGAGGAGAAAAGGTGAGTTTTGAGAGCGGACTTGAAGGAGACAAAAGTAGGTTGCTGACGGACTGAGAGAGGAAGTTTGTTCCTGGAAAGTGGACCAGAAACAGAGAAGGCTCGTGGACCATAGGTATTGAGCTTAGTGCGTGGAAAGCGAAAAGTCAGAGGATCGGAGGCAGAGCGGATGGTACGTGAGGGAAGATAGATCTCAAGTAGGCTTGACAGGTAATCGGGGGCTGCGTTATTGAGGCTTTTGTAGCACATGGTGTCTAGTTTGTACTGTATGCGCTTTGATACAGGGAGCCAGTGAAGTTGTGCCAGGAGAGGAGATATGTGGTCAGCTTTTTTCTTTTTGAGTACAAGGCATGCAGCATTGTTTTGAATGCGCTGTAGGATGTGAATGGTGGAGGCAGGAAGACCAGACAGGAGTGAATTGCAATAGTCAATGCGAGACATTATGAAGGAGAGAACGAGTTTTGCAGTTGTTTCGACAGAGAGATACTTCCTGATCAGGCTTATACGATGGAGGTGATAGTAGCAAGAATAGTACATGTCATTAGAAACACGGAGCACAAAAAGTACAGTACATAAAATGACGAATTGTTGGAAACTGAACTACCGTCACAGGCTGAACGAATAAATCTAAAGAGCTCAATTGTTTGTGTCTATTGGCGTTTCCAGTTTTGCTGCTAGTTACATTTTTGATTGACTTTCAACAGTTTTATTTGTTCGCTGCCAACCTGAATGTTTCCATTGTTCTGGTGGTGTCAGATGAGTGTTTCATACATCCCTCTTCTCCCCCTTCCCATTTCAAGGTCTTGCCAGTGTACAGCGTTATGCACAGGCTTAAGGAGTTTGCCACATAACTATCTGCAGATTTTGATGGAGTGCGTGTGGAAATGTCCAAGTGCGATGTGTCCCTCCAGACTTCAAATGTTAACAGTTTTCCAAACAAATGAAATGATGATCAGCTTGCGTCGTGCTGATTTAGACATCCTCTTTGAACAGATCATAGGCATAATTTGTACTGTGTGTTGCATTATGAAAAAGAGAAACACCAAAATTGTAGCAGAATGAAGTCATCCTGGTATCAAAGGTGCCGCGCTGTCAGCACCAGTTGAAAATCATTAAATATTATGAGTTGTGTGATAAACTATTTAAACTGGATTCTGAAATCATTGTTTGAAGCCCTACTGCAACAGACCAACAGTCTGTATGATAACGTACCATGTTTATCTGGTATATTCTTGGCTAAACAGCTCAAGTTGCTACTAACCTTCTTGATCATATTCACACATGACAGCATGATCTTGGCATGGTGATGAGCGTATCACACTACACTTTTACAACACAGAAAGTGTAATACATACAGTAGCAATGCCGTGCGAACCGAAACGCGATGTCAAATTTGTGGTACCAAAAACTGGGGAAAACCGGGGCCGGCCGCAAAACTGGGGGAGTCTTCGGTTCAATCAAGTATTACTGCCTCTTTAATCGGTGTTTCATTCTTATTTTTTGTCTTATGTGAATAAGAAATGAATAAAGATTTGAATGATTGCCTTTTTATATACTTAGAGCGAAAATGGAATTAGTTATTTGATGAGAAAGTCGAAAATCCGTCGCTTCGGGTGCAATCGCGGCGACGGTATGCGTTTAGAATCGAAGTTTGTTCGGGATGCTTCACTATTTCAGTCGGTACAGCTATATTTGTGAACCAATCACATTGTAATTTTGCAGCCAGTGAGAATTAATGTAACAGAATGATATATCCCGACGACACCTATGTGTGCCAGTTTCGAACAGAGATCGACGCTTCCAAAGTTTTGCTTTTTTTCATCGGAAAAGTTTGCAGGCAAGTCGCCATTTTTGGAACTTGTCGTCGGCGGGATTCGATTTTACATGCTTTTTTCTATATATTAGTGTAATATGAAATCAATTTGATTTAAAATACGGCCGTACGCCAACTTTTTACATGAGGATCTGTACCAGATCAACGTCGGAATGTGCCGACGCCAGTAGCCTGAGTAGGCCTACAACACGAAACAGAACGCTGTGCAAGTTTCAGCTCGGCTAGTTTTGCGCTGTCAAAGACTAGATCTAGCAATCAACAGATCAAGTTCTGTTTTATCTGTAACATTGTATTTTTCAAGAAAAGGACTACTGCGTTTGAACTCGATTCGGAGTTGTTAGCCAAGCTTGGTTTGTCAACCATTTCCTTCCCGAGGTCATGCTAATTCGCATGTCGCTGTGTAGACCTGCTCACCCCATGACGGGCGAGCTTACTACTAAAAATACTATGTGATCGACGGGCTTCCCGGGGGCCGTGGAAAATGGGTTTGCCCAAACAGAGGGGTAACCCGACTCCTCCAATCTCTCTCTCTCTCTCTCTCTCACTCAGATTTTAAATGAATGAATAAACAGATCTAAATAATTTTTTTTTCAAATCAACAAACAATTCTGTGCAAGTCATTGTACTTTCCTTGACATGAATCTCTCTCTCTCTCTTCTCTCTCTCTCTCTCTCTCTCTCTCTCTCTCTCTCTCTCTCTCTCTCTCTCTCAGAGAACAAAAAAATGAATTAGAATAAATAAAAAAAAAAGAATAAATAAGTAAATAGGCCCCAGTACATTCATATCCAAGTCATTGTTAACAGGCATGATCCTCTCTCTTTCTTTCTCTCTCTCTCTCTCTCTCTCTGACAACACACACACACACTAATACACACAGAGATTTAGAATGTCACAAAACAAAATCTTCTGTTCATTGTTATAATATTCTTTATTTAGGTTTTGGAACTGAATAGAAGGCTATGAGTTGTATTATTTGTAAAGTAGGCCATCCATTAGCTTACGTAGTTGTTTCAATTTGTAGTCAGTATCTGGAAAGGATATGCGTATTGTCATTAATTTGTTTTAACGGGAAGATTGCATCTTATTTAGTAGTAGCCTATTATTGATTCGTATTAAAGGGCAAGAGTACACTGGAAACACTTAGCAGGATTGCTCTGCTTTGGTGGATTTTTACCAGTAATATGCTAAAAATCAAAGTCGCGAGTTTGGGCTTAATGTTAAAGTAATATTGATGTGGAGACTATGCATTATGGTTTCCTTTCCTTTCCAGTCTCTCAATGAATAGTATATATTATGCAGAAATTCATATATTTCTCTATTGTAGGAGTTAAATGACCTGTTCCTGAATGGCGAGTGGTCCCATATCCTTCCAGAAGTTTTCTTTGGATGCTGGCTGTGCTAATTGTTTGGGGACTTGACTCATCCACAGTCAGTCAGTCAGTTTTCTAAACACTGATGAATAAAATAAAAATCAAATGTACTGTGCAAAAATCTTGTCTGATATGTTTTCCTCTGTGTGTGTGTATGTGTTGTATGTGTATGTGTGTGTGTGTTAGTTTTTAGTAGAATATTGATCAGATGATATTTTTGGATAGCCTGCAGCATAAAAGCATGCAGTAATTTTTAACATTTCAACTATTTAAGTGATTCCAGAAGTCATTGATTCTCAGATTTCCTTTTATATGTACAGAAACTGATGAAATATTACAAATTATTCATAAGACTACTGAAGTAGCGAGTCGTGACTTTTTTGGTTTAATTTGCAGTAATAAGACACTTGAACGATGAGCAAAATGATTTTATATCTATCTCATGAAATGATTATATATCCTTGTTTTGTTTCTAGCTTCATTTTTGTCTGTTATTAATACAGTATGGGCAATTATTAATGAAAAATGATAAAACATGCCAAATATCACATGTTTCCTGTAATAAGACAAAAATGGCTCGTCGCAGAGTTACGATAATGGTTTCATTCAATTCGGCATACAAAAATACATCAACGATCAAACTTTTATGACATTTGGTCCTGTCTGTCTCTCACAATTACAAAATGAATGTCATTTCCAGCAAAATCAGATACCATGCCATTTGATGGGTTTGTTCTGTGACAGCTGGTCCTTCTTTGTCCCACTAAGACGTGGTACCAAAATTTAAGAAATTTTTTGACGCTTCAAATTCGAATATCTCGTGAACTAATAGTCCGATCTGAAAAATTTAAACTGCTTTTTACTCAGAACAACAATATCTTCAAAACCATATAAATCTTTTAACACAAAACCCAATTTCAATTTTTCATGCGGCATTGCTACATACAGAAGCACCATGATATCACAGATGCACTCACACAAACACACACACATGCACACACGCACGCACACACACATACACACACATGCACGCACGCACGTGCACACACACGCGCGCGCGCGCGCACACACACACACACACACACAGCACACAAATGAAAATGTACTAACATCATCTAACCATACACACATATCTACCTATGGTTATAAACATGTATGTAGAAGAATGATTACATAATACCTCATGATTCGTGGTTAGAAATGGACATTGTTTTGGTGGGTGAGCAGTGTTTTGTGTTTACAGGCAATCCAAATGTCCGGATCCGTGAAAGGGAAGTATTTGCATGTTTTGTTCATTGTTAACAATGCTTGTGCCCTTTTTTTCTTTTATTGAAATACTTGATTTATCTTTCACCAGAGGGGATTAAATTTCCATTTACTAGACTAAAATGCTTCAGCTTCTGGGGGTAACGCTCCCAGACCCCCACCAGGGGCTCTGCCCCTGGACCCTGCCAGGGGCCACATAGGCCCCCTGGACCCCCAGCATTTTTTTTCCTTGAAACACATTGTTGCTTGAATGGATTGCCTGGTTTATCATGTCTGCATCACATGGTGTGTTCTGTCACACAATTTTAACAACACGTGTTGTGTGCAGGGAGTGGAGATGCCAAGTCGTCAGCTGGCAAAAATGGCTGTGGCTTTACAGATGTGTCAGCTTCTTTTTAATGCAGGTGTGTTCTTTGTGTGTGTGGGGGGGGGGGGAGGGTTGCATACTTTTTGTGCATGTGTGCATGCTGTGTTTGTACATTTGAGAGAGATTAACTCACTCCATGCCATGAGTTTTTCCCCTTGCTTATCCCTGAATACCCAGGGTTTGTATAGGTTAGGAAAAAAATTATAACAATTATATATGAGCAGATAGACACTTGAAATTTAGTGAGTGCATGCAATGCATATTAGTGTATACTTGAACAAAAAATAAAGTAATTTGCTCATCATCTTGGTGGTAAAAGGGGTATCCAAGTTTTGTCTTTTTTTAGCACTTTCGCAGCTATCAGAAATATATATTCCAAATGTTCCTTTTCAGCTAAGAAATGTTCTACATCACATTCTAGCACAACTGGAGTCACTGAAGACACAGGAGATATAATATTGAATCACAAGCAGGTGATAGAGAACATGAAATTAAAAAAAAAGTGAAAATACAGAAAAAAAGAGTTCACTGTACACAAAACACGATCACTGGTTGTAGTCTTTCCTGGAGTGAAAAAGCTCATGGCAAGTGACACTGTGAAAGGATGATCGAGAAGAAAGAAATCTAAATTGTCAGTCCAATCATCAGTAAACACAGCTCTAAAATCGTCAACTTCTTCGCCGATTTCAGTGTCAGTGTCCGAATCAGACGCTTGTTGCTGAGGCCCATGTGCTGGCACAGTTTCGTCTGCTTCCTCGCCACTATCAGCGCCCACTTCACTGTCGGAATCCACGTCTGTCTCAACACTGTAGGAGTCGAAATCCTCATCAGAAGAATCGCTGATGTCTTCTTCCACATCTGACCCTTCAGTCTGGATCAATTCCAGTGCGTCTTCAAAGCTAACTAATAAATCACCAGCCCTACTGTGTCGAACACTTCGTCGCGACACCATCTTGCCGATCATGGAGTAAAGCTTACCGACGGTGCTCTTTGTTATCATTGGCTAGCGAGTGACCCACGCATCGCACGGTGCAAGTGAATAAAAGTTGTTAGGGGATAATTAAGGAATCATCTCAGTTCTTGAGTTTCGTATCCGATACGTCACTCGGACAGCGCGAATTTTCAAAATCCGAATCCGCATATACGGACCGTGGTCGCTAATGCTTCGTCGTACAATGTCCGCATATCAGGCCAGTGGCAGCGAGTGAGTTAATTGATTGGTCTTGATTTTCTTTGGGTAAGCCAGTGACACAGTACATGTACAGAGAGAGAGAGACAATGAGAGACAGAGAGAGACAAGGACATGACAGTACACAGGTGTATGTTGTGTAGCAGTTGTGTGTTGTGTTGTAGTGACATGACATAACAGGTAACAGGTTTATCTTCATACATGGCAATAACAGTTTTATGCTTTGGAGATACAATGAGATTTGATGACATGATAAATACGAGATTTGATGACATGATAAATTAACTATGTGATCAAGAGTCTTCTGGTGGGTTTCAAAGGAAGATGTAAAACTAACTGCATGATGGAGAGTCTGCTGAGGGTTTTTGAAGGAAAATGTCTGCAGCAGATTCTGAAAACTGAAGGAGAGCTACACATCTCTAACATAGAGTAGGCCAGACTTGAGAGTAATATCAACAAGTTGAAAAAGAAGAGATGGAGATGGTTGGACCACATCCTTAGAGGAGAAAACCAGACACCCTTAACTTTGTCATGAGCACCGTGTAGAGAAAGAAACGGACAGACCAATTGGCAGTTGGCAGTGCACAATTCAGCAAAAGATGAAGGCAGTTGGGAAACCGAAAGAAGGAAATAGTGTTCAGGAAACTATATACAGATCACAGCTTCCTCACTCACTCCTTTATATTAACCCTACCAGACCGAGTTCCCGCTATTGCGGGAATGACGAAAATGACTATATACCGAGTTCCCGCTATAGCGGGAATAGCACACTCACATGATCGTCACTTTATCAAGAGCTAAAAATAGTCACCCAACCATTGCTAAGTGTCGCGTGAGCGTGTGTTCAGCCTATTGCAAATGTCTGCCTTTGTGTTGATGGTATTTTGAGGTGATTTGGGTGCAAAATTGACCATGAAGCGAGGTAGTGATGAACCAAGCACTTCAACAGGTAAATGGGCGAGGCCAACTCGCTTCACAGTTCAACAAGTGGTGGACATTTTGCAGATTGGAGAATTTGATCAGAAATACGTTTCCGATTCAAGTGACGATTACGTTGATGAAGCATTGAGTGAAAGTGATGATTCTGACAATGAAAGAAGTAGGTCGAGACAGCGTGTTGGAAGAAGGGGGCGTGCCCGTACCCCCCAACCAAGTGATAGGGGAGATGCTTGTGTGTTTGAAGGTTGGACTGGCGTTAGATGAAAGGTAGGCCTATTTTCTACAATCTCTCCACGTTTCATATAATTCTAACCATTGGTGTGCATGATATGAACAGTTTTCTAACGTATATACATTTTTTTCAAAATTTTGCTCAGGAGGCCAGGCAGGGGCACAATTACGCTCAGGGGCTCAGGTCTGGTAGGGTTAAAAGGAAAATTTCCATAGTGTGTGCCATGTGATGAGAGTCTTAGTATCAAACACCTTTTGCCTGATCACTGGGAGAAGGATGGCATCAAACAGAAATATTTTACAGCACCATTAATTGAAGACCTTGTTTCGTGATGTTGGTTCAGAATAAATGTGTTGGCTTCCTCAAGAGAAATGAGATTGTTTGATTTGATATGATTTCAGAGTAGAAAAGATTTGGTTTAGGTTGAATCAGTTACTGTGTTTGGTCATTTTTTAAACTCACAAAGTATATATATATATAGTGGTGATGGGTTTTAGTCTGTGACCTTTGTGAAAGACATGGTGACAGCCCTGATATGGTCCTTAGTGGATGGTGGCACTATAAACGACACAAATTGGAAAAGTGTGTTATGGGGTAAAGTGATTACAGGTATAGTATGGGTGTGTGTTGTTTTATCAGGTGAACTGGACTGTCAGGTATAGTGTGGGTGTGTGTTGTTTTATCAGGTGAACTGGACTGTCAGTATAGTGTGGGTGTGTTTTGTTTTATCAGGTGAACTGGACTGTCAGGTATAATGTGGGTGTGTTTTGTTTTATCAGGTGAACTGGACTGTCACCTGCAGCCGGTGGGCAAAGAGATGTTTGTGTGTGAAGAGGAGGAGGAATGGGAGGAGGATGAAGAGGAGGGGGTAGGACAGGCACGACCAGGCACCACCAAGCGTAAACAGTACTACATCAAAAAGGTTTGTGGTCACTGTGTGTGTGTGTGTGTGTGTGTGTGTGTGTGTGTGTGTGTGTGTGTGTGTGTGTGTGTGTGTGTGTGTGTGTGTGATGTACAAGCACAGGCCAAAGTTACTTGCCAGAATAGTGGCTCAACAGCCACATGTCTTACAACTTCACTATCTTCACATAGCGGTGGTATCATCATCATCATCATCTTCATCATCTTCATCATCGTTGTCAGTTCAGTGATAATTAGTCACAGTCTTCATACAGCATGTTGTCATCAGCATTGTTATCATCATAAAAAAAATCTCACTTTAGTGACATGTCGCTGTCTTCACAAATTTAGATCAAAGTCCAAAAGTGAATGCCATGAACTGCCAAAAATCCAGGCTTGTCAGTGCAGTCTTAGTTCCCACACTGACTTACATGTTCTGTGTTATGGGCATAAGTAATCAAGTGGGTAAATGTCAGAATTCCAGTCAGAAGGATCTGGGTTCAATCCACCCAAGCACTGTCTGTTAGTTAAAGGGTTGATCTATTTTTTTTATCTCTCAGGTCAAACATGAGTGCAGACCTACCACTGTCTAAACCCATTTTGTGTGAGTAGGCATGCAGAATAATAAATATGCATGTTAAAGATCCTGTAAGTCATGTCAGTGGCTGGCTTATGGAAACATGAAAACACCCAGCATGCAAGCAGTGATTAGTATGAAAAAGTGGTTTTTAGTTAGTTACATTATACCATTGTAAAATTATCAGTTGTCATTACATTTATTATTATATACTGGCACACCGTTAGCTGATAACTTCTGCCATTGGAAAACAATGCATCATTATCTTTATTTCTGTTGCAGCCGGCGGATGTCTTTGTGGGCAGTGGGCCAAAGGCAGGGGCAGATAACTATCTGTACTACATCACCATGACACTGACAGGGCCCATCACGGAAGATCAGAACACTCGTGGACGTAAAATCTATGCACCTGAAGATTCTACGCAGTCATTTGGCCTTTTACTGGCTTCACAGATTCCCCATGTGTGTACCACTCTGTGTGTGTGTGTCTGTGTATGTATGCGTGTGTCTGTGTGTGTGTGTACGTGTCTGTGTCTCTGTGTGTGCGTTTGTGTGTGTTTGCATGCGTATGTTTGTGTCTGTGTGTGTATGTATATACCTGTGTGTGTGTGTAAGATAATACAAAACTGCCACATGTGGTAATTTTCAGTTCCAGTTGTCTGTAGACAGCTTTGTAGCACTTGGACGGTCCATACATGGCAACACCACAGATATCATAGAAAGTGGCCTAAGCCTGCACATAAACCATACATACTGACAGAGTCATGAGGTTTTAACCCTTTGACTCCCTCACCTTGTCTACCAACTGCAAAAACTTAACTCTCTGACTCCCTCACCCTATCCACCAGCTTCCTGCAGGAAGCTGATGGATAGGGGAGGAAGTCAAAGAGTTTTAAGTTTTTTCTTTGCTAGCATGGTTGACAATGCAGGATGCTGGTGGACAGGAAGCGGTAGTCAAAGGGTTAACCTCTGGCTGCTATGTAGGCTGTATGATATTATATCATTGTGCGTATGTGTGTGCAGGAGCCCAGCAGTGTTATTATATCTATATCTGCATGTCCACTGTGTGTGTGTGTGTGTTTTTGTACAGGTTCCCAGTTTCCCTGTGTACACGCGATCAGGGGAGGTGACCGTCTCCCTGGAGTTGTTGAAGAAGGGAGAGTACTGTGAGGATCAGCTGGAGCAGTTGATTGGTTTCCACCATTTTGTGTTCTCATCGGTGCTTCATCTGGAAAAAGACCCCATGGTTTTCTGTCCTGAGTTGGCCAGTGTGGGACAGCTGATGGTCCCTCTTGATGTTAACACAGGTCAGTAGGGGAGGGGAAGATGGTCTTTGTTGTCTTTTACAAGGTGTGTTGGGAGTTGGCCTGTGAGTATGTGTGGTGATGGTGGGTGTTGTCTTTTACAAGGTGTGTTGGGAGTTGGCCTGTGAGTATGTGTGGTGATGGTGGGTGTTGTCTTTTACAAGGTGTGTTGGGAGTTGGCCTGTGGAGGGGGATTTTCTAGTGTGGGGTGGCGTGATGGTGGTGTGGTGTGTTGTCTTTTGCATCGTGTGATGGGAGTTGGCCTGCGAGTATGTGTGGTGATGGTGGGTGTTGTCTTTTACAAGGTGTGTTGGGAGTTGGCCTGTGAGTATGTGTGGTGATGGTGGGTGTTGTCTTTTACAAGGTGTGTTGGGAGTTGGCCTGTGAGTATGTGTGGTGATGGTGGGTGTTGTCTTTTACAAGGTGTGTTGGGAGTTGGCCTGTGAGTATGTGTGGTGATGGTGGGTGTTGTCTTTTACAAGGTGTGATGGGAGTTGGCCTGTGAGTATGTGTGGTGATGGTGGGTGTTGTCTTTTACAAGGTGTGTGGGAGTTGGCCTGTGAGTATGTGTGGTGATGGTGGGTGTTGTTTTCTTTTACAGAGTGTGTGGGGTGTGTAGTGTGTGGGGCTGTGAGTATGTGTGGTGATGGTGGGTGGATTTTAGGGATGTGCACATTTCCTCTGATGTCATTTTCATTTCACACGTAAAACCACTGTGAAATTTCTCATTTGAAGATAACTTGATTGTTGTGCAATGTGGTTTGAATCAGTCAGTGTGGGATTATGTATGGTCTTTCTTGATGTGTCACAGGTCAGTGTGTGTGTGTGTGTGGGGGGGGGGGGGGGTGTAGATGATAGTGGGATTTTGTATGGTCTGTCTTGATGTCACACAGGTCAGTGTGTGTGTGTGTGTGTGGGGGGGGGGGTGTAGACGATAGTGGGATTATGTATGGTCTGTCTTGATGTCACACAGTCAGTGTCGTGTGTGTGGTGGGGGGGGGTGTAGACGATAGTGGGATTATGTATGGTTTGTCTTGATGTCACACAAGTCAGTGTGTGTGTGGGGGGGGGGGGGGGGGTGTAGATGATAGTGGGATTATGTATGGCCTGTCTTGATGTCACACAAGTCAGTGTGGGGGGGGGGGGGTGTAGACGATAGTGGGATTATGTATGGCCTGTCTTGATGTCACACAAGTCAGTGTGTGGGGGGGGGGGGGGGGTGTGTGTAGATGATAGTGGGATTATGTATGGTCTGTCTTGATGTCACACAAGTCAGTGTGTGGGGGGGGGGGGGGGTGTGTGTAGACGATAGTGGGATTATGTATGGCTGTCTTGATGTCACACAAGTCAGTGTGTGTGTGGGGGGGGGGGGTGTAGACGATAGTGGGATTATGTATGGTCTGTCTTGATGTCAACACAGGGTCAATGTGCGGGGGTGTAGCTGATAGTGGAATTATGTATGGGTTTTTCTTGATGTCACGCAGGTCATGTGGGGGTGTGTTAGGGAGTAGATGAAGACAGATGGGTGGGAGTGAATTGCAGTGACAATGGGTAGATTGTATTGGAGGACATAATTGCCAACGGCCATTGCGGCAGGGCACATGGGCGGATGCTGATGTGATGATGGAGGACTGTTTATGGTCCCTCTTGATGTCACATAAGTCAGAGTGTGTGTGTGTGTGTGTTGTGTGTGTGGCTTAATTATCTTGTGTAATGCTTTCTGTTGAAATTGATTAGCATGGAGGTCATCCTGGTCCTCGCAGTACCACCATAGACTAGTAGGAGGCTTAGGACAGATGACCATGGGATTTGTTGTCTTCTGTAATGTTATGTTTTGGAGTTACACACCTGCTCCCTGCTAGATATTAAGTTGTTTGACCCAGCAAACATGACCTGGAGATCAGGTGCTAGGCAGCAAGGGGAAAGGCAGCTGTGAAAAGATAAACACACTGCCTGCCAGCTGACACTACAGCACACAGGTGGAAGAGCTTGTTATAACATTAAAATACTTCTCTACAATCCAGTAGCGTTAAAGTCAAGAAGCTGAGGTTTCCACTGATACCAAACACTAGTAGTGCTTTTACGGCACAGCCACGCATGCAACACATTGAAAGTTGATGAAAAAACCAATAAGTTAAGAAATTGACTGTCACGATGCAAAATAAATGAATTTTTAACTCGTTGTGTAATAAGCAGATTTTTTTCTTGCCGTTAATCTACACATATGATGAAAGATTGTCAGTTTAAAGACCATGTTTTGTTACTGTGTTAACAGATGGACATAGATTGTCACTTTAAAGACCATATTTGGTTACTGTGTTAACAGATGGCCAGACGGACATAGACTGTCACTTTAAAGACCATGTTTGGTTACTGTGTTAACAGATGGCCAGATGGACATAGACTGTCACTTTAAAGATCATGTTTGGTTACTGTGTTAACAGATGGACATAGATTGTCACTTTAAAGACCATGTTTGGTTACTGTGTTAACAGATGGACATAGATTGTCACTTTAAAGATCATGTTTGATTACTGTGTTAACAGATGGACATAGACTGTCACTTTAAAGACCATGTTTGGTTACTGTGTTAACGATGGATAGACTGTCACTTAAGATCATGTTTGGTTACTGTGTTAACAGATGGACATAGATTGTCACTTTAAAGATCATGTTTGATTACTGTGTTAACAGATGGACATAGACTGTCACTTTAAAGACCATGTTTGGTTACTGTGTTAACAGATGGACATAGACTGTCAGTTTAAAGACCATGTTTGGTTACTGTGTTAACAGATGGACATAGGCTGTCAGTTAAAGACCATGTTTGGTTACTGTGTTAACAGATGGACATAGACTGTCAGTTTAAAGACCATGTTTGGTTACTGTGTTAACAGATGGACATAGACTGTCAGTTTAAAGACCATGTTTGGTTACTGTGTTAACAGATGGACATAGATTGTCAGTTTAAAGACCATGTTTGGTTACTGTGTTAACAGATGGACATAGACTGTCAGTTTAAAGACCATGTTTGGTTACTGTGTTAACAGATGGCCAGACGGACAAGGAGTGTCAGTTTAAAGACCATGTTTGGTTACTGTGTTAACAGATGGACATAGACTGTCAGTTTAAAGACCATGTTTGGTTACTGTGTTAACAGATGGCCAGACGGACAAGGATTGTCAGTTTAAAGACCATGTTTGGTTACTGTGTTAACAGATGGACATAGACTGTCACTTTAAAGACCATGTTTGGTTACTGTGTTAACAGATGGCATAGACTGTCACTTTAAAGACCATGTTTGGTTACTGTGTTAACAGATGGACATAGACTGTCACTTTAAAGACCATGTTTGGTTACTGTGTTAACAGATGGACATAGACTGTCACTTTAAAGACCATGTTTGGTTACTGTGTTAACAGATGGACATAGACTGTCACTTTAAAGACCATGTTTGGTTACTGTGTTAACAGATGGACATAGACTGTCACTTTAAAGACCATGTTTGGTTACTGTGTTAACAGATGGCCAGATGGACGTAGACTGTCACTTTAAAGACCATGTTTGGCTACTGTGTTAACAGATGGACATAGACTGTCACTTTAAAGACCATGTTTGGTTACTGTGTTAACAGATGGCCAGATGGACATAGATTGTCACTTTAAAGACCATGTTTGGTTACTGTGTTAACAGATGGCCAGATGGACATAGATTGTCATTTTAAAGACCATGTTTGGTTACTGTGTTAACAGATGGCCAGATGGACATAGACTGTCAGTTTAAAGACCATGTTTGGTTACTGTGTTAACAGATGGCCAGATGGACATAGATTGTCAGTTTAAAGACATGTTTGGTTACTGTGTTAACAGATGGACATAGATTGTCACTTTAAAGATCATGTTTGGTTACTGTGTTAACAGATGGCAGATGGACATAGACTGTCACTTTAAAGACCATGTTTGGTTACTGTGTTAACAGATGGACATAGATTGTCACTTTAAAGACTTTAAAGACCATGTTTGGTTACTGTGTTAACAGATGGCCAGATGGACATAGACTGGAGTTTTGTGCAAGAAGTCAACCAGAAGACCGTAGTGCAGAAACGTAATGTGTCTGACAGCAGTCATGAAGCGTTCAGGTTTGATCGGCAGCAGTTTGAGGATGCAGTAGTGATGCCGTCCTATCGCAACATGGACCAGCCTCAGCATTTCTACGTGGCGGAGATCCGGGAAGACCTGAGCCCCCTGTCCCCTTTCCATCCCCAGAGCTGTACAAGACGTTCGCAGCTTACTACAGCACCAAGTATGGCCTGACCTTGACCAACATGGACCAGCCCTTGTTGGATGTGGACCACACCTCTGCCAGACTCAACCTGCTGACCCCACGCTACATGAACCAGAAAGGTCGTGCCCTCCCCACCTCCAGCCTTGAGACCAAGCGGGCACGACGAGAAAACCTGCAGCAAAAACAGATCCTGGTGCCGGAGTTGTGTGACATCCACATTTTTTCTGCGTCCCTTTGGAGAAAGGCTGTCTGCCTGCCGGCCATTTTGTACCGTGTCAGTTATCTCCTCCTGGCTGAAGAGCTGCGCAAGCTGATCGCCGGTCAGACAGGCATTGGGAAAGTGGAGTTGGATCCTGACTTCCGTTTTCCACGTCTAAACTTTGGTTTTGAAACCAACCCTGAAAAAGTGCAAATGGCAAATGGCCAGAGCACAAACGGTGGGAAGGATGGCCAAAGTAAAACAGACGGTGATGATGTAGGGACAGTCAGTCAGACAGAGACAGAGAAAAATGGTGATGACAGGACAGAAAGTGAGACAGAGAAAAATGATCGTGTAAGGTCGGAGATGGCAAAAGAGGAGAGGAGAGGGGTGGTGGTGACGGTGGAGGAGGACAAGACGGATACTGGAGCATCATCAGACTCTGACTCTGGTGTGGTGCTCAATGAGTCTGATGGTGTTGGCCAGCTCCCCACAGCCTGCCTGTTTGATGAAGCCAGTTTGAAGGAGAACAGTGATTTACACCTGTCCTCCAACACAACGAACACCGTAACACACGTCACAAACACGTCACACGCACGCACCGGTCACACCGACTCACAACTGTCACATCAGACGGTGGAAGAAGGTGGTGGTGTACATACAGCTTGTGAACAAAGAACGTGTTCACACCACAGTGTTGTGAGAGAGATGAGCGAAGACTTAGTGTCGTCCACTTCAGAGGATGGGTGTAATGGTGTGATGTTGTCACAGGGTTCAGACACGGAGTTACCACAGAGAGACGTGACCAGTAGTGAACAGTGTGATGGAGTTGTGTTATTGAACAGTTTGCAGACTCCGTTGACTAGCAGTGATCAGTGTGACCTCTTTGTCACGCCCTCCGATTCCAGAGCCTCCTCCCCTGCACCGTCTGACTCTGATCAAAGTGTATATGAGGATGCTGTGGATTTTTTTCCTTCTTGCACCGCAGTAACTTCAGTTTATACATGCACCACGGTGACTTCTACTTGTATTACGGTGACTTCTGCCCTCACCCCAAATCATGTTTTTACTTGTAACGCGTCTTCCATGGTGACTTCCACTCTGACTCCACATCAGTGCAGTTCCATCATGAGCACATTGCAGTCAGTCTCCTCTCTGTCCCCACATGCCTGCACTGCGCCTGTTGACAAAATCCATTCGTCGTCAGCCAGCGTGTCTCATCAGTGTGATGTTGATGGCAATACGGTCCATTCCCTTTCGCCCAGTGTGTCTCATATGTTTGATGTTGATGATAATAAGACCCATTCGTCTTTGCCCAATGTGTCTCATGCATGTGATCTTGACGATAATAAGACTCATTCCTCTTTGCGCAGCATATCTCAAAAGTGTGATATTGATGCTACTAAGGCTCATGCCTCTTTGCCAGATGGGAGTCGTAAATGTGATGTCGATGCCAGTGTGTCCCATTCCACTTCACCCAACGAGACTAATTTGTGCCCTCACAAGAACACTTCTTTTGAAGCCCCAGTCAATGATATAGATATTGTGTGCCACGTATCCCATTTGTCGCTCGTTAATACATCGTCATCATTGTCAGTGTCATCACAGTCAAGTGGATTAGTGTCAAGAAACATGTCACCATCAGTGGAAACCGTGCCAGTCAATGACAGTGTTACCGTGTGTTCACCGCACACACAGAGTGACAACCGACAGTTAGGTGATGTCATCACACTGTGTCCCACACACCCACACACAGAGAGTGACAACCAGCAAGTGCCTGTGATGTTCCCAACATGTTCAGCTGACACACAACTACAGGCTGGGACCCTGAGTGATCAGCCCTGTTGTGCACATGTGCAGGACCTGCATCACTTCCATGGTGATGATGCTTCACACTCAGCCCTGGGTCCATACACTCACACACCCATACACACAGAGCTTGCACAGGAGTGTCACAACATCAGCGACAGTAGCAAGATGAAGGACTGTGATGACCACCTAGATGTCACTGACAAAAAGCAGGTGGAAGATTGTGACAACTTCTTGGACGTCAGTGACAGCAAGGTAACTGTGGAAGACTGTGATGACTGCCAGGATGATGGTGACAATAACATTAGGATTGAGGACTGTGACGATCACCTGGACGTCAGTGACAACAAAGTGAGCATTGAGGACTGTGACGATTACCTGGACGTCAGTGACAACAAAGTGAGCATTGAGGACTGTGACGATTACCTGGACGTCAGTGACAACAAAGTGAGCATTGAGGACTGTGAGATCACCTGGACGTCAGTGACAACAAAGTGAGCATTGAGGACTGTGACGATTACCTGGACGTCAGTGACAACAAAGTGAGCATTGAGGACTGTGACGATTACCTGGACGTCGGTGACAACAAAGTGAGCATTGAGGACTGTGATGATTACCTGGACGTCAGTGACAACAAAGTGAGAATTGAGGACTGTGATGATTCACCTGGACGTCAGCGGCAAGAAAGTGAGAATTGGGGACTTACACGTATACCTGGTCTTCACGGCGCCATGACGTGAAGGTGGATCATTGATCAGGAACGACGTGACAGCAAGTAACATGATGGTAAGACCTGATGCTACTGCCAGTGGATGGATGGGACAGCTCACACTTTGGAGTTTGCGGACTTTGCCGATCCCTGACGTCAGTGACACGTGCTAGCATGGGGACTTGAGCTCAGCAGGACGTCATGACAATCACAAGTCTGAGTCTTGGGACATGTTATACCTGCAACAGTCAATGCACAATCAAATGGGAATTGAGGACTTACGGATACCGGTACTCATCAGCTGTGTCAGTAGAAAGGAAGGGAGAAGTGGGGAGACATTCACACTGTCATCCTGCCGTCCTTCACGGCGCCCCATGACCGTGACAAGGTGCGCATCACCTTTGACTCCATGAAACAGAGCGGTCACACAGAACTAGACAGTGACTGGTCTAAGACCTCCACTGCCTCACAGTCAGGGGTGGAGTGGGGTGTGTGGAGAACAGCTCACCACTTTTGAAGTTTGCGGCACTTTGCCAGACCCTGTTTCTTACCCTGACACCGGTGCTACTGCAAGTGGGGACGTTGCAGCTCCAGCAGGAGACATGCACACATCACACACGTCTGCACCGTCTGTGGGTACATCGTTAACCTCAAAAGATACACACATGCCACACTCAACCACTGGGACATGTGAGTCTTCACAGGATACACAGAGTTCCTCCATACCACCTGCTGTGTCTGTATGTACACAAGCGTCAAAGTGTACAGCATCACAGGCTGTCTGTGAAGTGAGCTACCCCTGTGGCAGCATTGGGGTAGGGGACGAGAAATGTGGTGCTGGGGAGGGAGGGACAACAGCCAATACGATGTCCACACAACAGTCTGGGAGTTGCAGTGAGGAGGAGGAAAAGGAAGGGGGGACAGATTCCACACAGGAGTCAGGGAAGGACAGTGATGGAGGGGAGGGGGTGACACAGGATTGCGGGTGGGGCAGTGAGGAAGCGCGTGACCCCAGTGAGTGGTCCAGTCTGGTGTTGGACAGTCAGGCGGAATGTTACAGCGACCAGGACTGCTGGAGCCAGGAGTCCTTCCTGCAGGCTGCAGAGATAAACGAGAGTCCTAACACCACCCCAACACACAGCACAGACGTTAGGGATGGGGTGTGTAGAGCAGTTTCCAGTCAGGGTCACACAACAATTGGTGGAGAACACCCCCAGATGGACGATGGGGCTCAGGCCATGACAGACGGTGAAACGCCAGACATGGACACATCAGACGACACCTCCACTGTATCTAATAAGCTCACAGCAAGAGAAGAACTGGTGAATGAAGGAAACACAAATGGTCACCACCCTTTGACATCAGCTGCACAGGGTGAAGGCCAAGATCAGCGTGTGGGAGAAAGCCCTAATAGTCTGACAGGGGACGCTCAGTCCCAGCCTTTTGACATTGGCACTTGGAACTGTGGAGGTGGTGTGGCCAGGGTGGGGGAGGGTGTGAGGGAAGGTGGTGTGGAGGAGGATGGGAAGAGGTTCCCCTGTTGCTAAGTCTGGATGAAGATCAGGACCTGGCACGGTTTATGGGCCCCAGTCCTTGTCTGTTGCTGCAGGCCCTTACCATGTCCAACGCCAACGACTTCTTCAGTCTGGAGCGTCTGGAGACCATTGGAGACTCCTTCCTCAAGTACGCCATCACTGTCTACCTCTATTGCTGTTACCCAGGCACTCACGAGGGCAAACTGAGCTATCTGCGCAGTAAACAGGTCAGTCAGTGTTTGTGTGCATGTGTGTGTTTCAGAGTCGCCATACTTTATGGTTTTGCAGTAGTGTTTTCCATGGAGTTGGTGTTTGTGTGCATATGTGTGTACATATATGTGTGTGTGTGTGTGTGTGTCTCTCTCTCTCTTTGTATGTTATGTGTTTTTATGGTTTTGTGTGTGTATCTGTGTAGTTTTGTGGATGTTTCAGAAGTGCCAAATTTTATGGTTTTACAGTATTTTCAGCTCACATACAACTTGTATGGAATTATGCTTATTATAAAAATGATCGATTTTGATGTGATAATATTGTGAACAGCTGTCATTCTTTGTGCAATTTAGAACCTGTGGAGTAAGTCATTTGTTAGTGAAAAAGACCAACTGATCAATGGGAACCAGTGGCATGCTAGGTTTTATACATGTGACTTCCTTGAACCAATCAGAAGTTTGGATACAAGGCCTCTTTATTTGCTGTCAGTTTCAGCAGGTCAAAATGCCACTTGTATCATACAGTCAATATCATTCAGAGTTTATAACTTTCTTGATCATGCCATATTTTTTCCTTCACGTGTTGAAATTTGGAAGTGTTTGTCAGCTAATTGGGTGACAAATTGTGAACTGAAATGACTTGATGCGCTGATTGTTGATCATTGTTGAAGGGTGATCACTTCACACATTGTCAGTAGATTGGAAATCACTTGGTCAAGTTGATGTGTTTCTGATTCAACACTGATGTAGATTCTTGGTCTGCGCATCATCAGAAACGTATGTGAAATTTTGTTTTATCATAACGGGCAACAGATCTTGAAATCATAGGCCAACAGCAACAGCAACAGCAACAAGAAGAAGAAGAAAAAGAGTGATAAATGCTTTGATTTGCAAAATGAAGATCAGCTGTTAGGCTTACTCCAGTTTACCCATGTGTGCTTTTGGCACTTCCTAGGATTAAAATTTAAATCTATTTGGTTCAGCCCAAGGCTTAGTCAAGGCCTTCCAACCAGAGTAGAATTGGGGAAGATCAGTCTCACGTCAAGCCAGTGTCGACCGTTCCAGTTTACCATGTGTGCTTTTGGCACTTTCCTAGGATTAAAATTTAAATCTATTTGGTTCAGCCCAAGGCTTAGTCAAGGCCTTCCGACCAGAGTAGAATTGGGGAAGATCAGTCTCACGTCAAGCCAGTGTCGACCGTTCCAGTTTACCCATGTGTGCTTTTGGCACTTTCCTAGGATTAAAATTTAAATCTATTTGGTTCAGCCCAAGGCTTAGTCAAGGCCTTCCGACCAGAGTAGAATTGGGGAAGATCAGTCTCACGTCAAGCCAGTGTCGACCGTTCCAGTTTACCCATGTGTGCTTTTGGCACTTTCCTAGGATTAAAATTTAAATCTATTTGGTTCAGCCCAAGGCTTAGTCAAGGCCTTCCGACCAGAGTAGAATTGGGGAAGATCAGTCTCACGTCAAGCCAGTGTCGACCGTTCCAAAATGTATCTGAACACATGTTGTATCTATAGGTCAGTAACTACAAAAGCACAGTTTGTGTTGACTAGCCAGGGAAAAGGTTTAGCAGATAGCTTAGTTTACAACTGACTGATGGCGCTGTACGTTAATATACACTTAGCGTGTTATGTACTACATCAGGTCACTTAGTGTGTTATGTTCTACATCAGGTCACTTAGCGTGTTATGTTCTACATCAGGTCACTTAGCGTGTTATGTACTACATCAGGTCACTTAGTGTGTTATGTTGTACATCAGGTCACTTAGTGTGTTATGTTGTACATCAGGTCACTTAGTGTGTTATGTTCTACATCAGGTCACTTAGTGTGTTATGTTCTATCAGGTCACTTAGTGTGTTATGTTGTACATCAGGTCACTTAGTGTGTTATGTTCTAATCAGGTACTTAGTGTGTTATGTTCTACATCAGGTCACTTAGTGTGTTATGTTGTACATCAGGTCACTTAGTGTGTTATGTTCTACATCAGGTCACTTAGCATGTTATGTTAGTGTGTTATGTTCTACATCAGGTCACTTAGCGTGTTATGTTAGTGTGTTATGTTCTACATCAGGTCACTTAGTGTGTTATGTTCTACATCAGGTCACTTAGCGTGTTATGTTCTACATCAGGTCACTTAGTGTGTTATGTACTACATCAGGTCACTTAGTGTGTTATGTTGTACATCAGGTCACTTAGCGTGTTATGTTCTACATCAGGTCACTTAGTGTGTTATGTTCTACATCAGGTCACTTAGTGTGTTATGTTGTACATCAGGTCACTTAGCGTGTTATGTTCTACATCAGGTCACTTAGTGTGTTATGTTCTACATCAGGTCACTTAGTGTGTTATGTTCTACATCAGGTCACTTAGCGTGTTATGTTAGTGTGTTATGTTCTACATCAGGTCACTTAGTGTGTTATGTTCTACATCAGGTCACTTAGCTATGAGTTTATGTTCTACATCAGGTCACTTAGCGTGTTATGTTAGTGTGTTATGTTCTACATCAGGTCACTTAGTGTGTTATGTTCTACATCAGGTCACTTAGCGTGTTATGTTAGTGTGTTATGTTCTACATCAGGTCACTTAGCGTGTTATGTTAGTGTGTACGTTACATAGGTCCTTGGTGTTAGTTCTACATCAGGTCACTTAGTGTGTTATGTTTACATCAGGTCACTTAGGTGTTATGTTCTACATCAGGTCACTTAGTGTGTTATGTTCTACATCAGGTCACTTAGCGTGTTATGTTAGTGTGTTATGTTCTACATCAGGTCACTTAGTGTGTTATGTTGTACATCAGGTCACTTAGCGTGTTATGTTCTACATCAGGTCACTTAGTGTGTTATGTTCTACATCAGGTCACTTAGCGTGTTATGTTAGTGTTTATGTTCTACATCAGGTCACTTAGCGTGTTATGTTGTACATCAGGTCAGTAACTACAACCTGTATCGTCTGGGTCGGAGGAAAGGGCTGGCAGAGCGCATGGTGTCCACCAAATTTGAACCCTACGAGAACTGGTTGCCTCCTGGTTATATCATCAGTGAGGAACGGCGCCGAGGGCCAGTCCCCAAAGTCGTCATAGCTACCAGCAATCCCAAGCTGTCTGCATCTGCATCCATCAACTTCCTGTTGGAGGAGGAAGACACCAACACAGGTGAGTTGGGTACAGGGAGATGACTACACTAACACACACACACACACAAACACACACACACACACACACACACACACCCCACACACACACACACACACACACACACACACAACACAAACACACAACACACACACACACACAACACATACACATACACACAACACACACACACATACACACACACAGACTCGCACACATACACAAACACGCGCACAATCACACAAACACACACACATACGCACACACACACAAACACACACACACTCTCGCACATGTGTGACCGCAATACACACACCACGTACCACACACAACACGTACATACTACACACACACACAAACGTGCACACATGTACACACACACACAAACACACACATACACACACACAAACATGCGCGCACACGATACATACACACACAAATGTGCGCACATACACACACACACACATACACATATACACACACACACACAAATACGCACATACACACACACACACACACCTATTCAGTGATGTATCCTGTTAGGATAGCAGTGATGGGGTGATGATGATTGGTGTTGTTATCACAATAATGTTGGGGATGATGACAGTGATGGTGGATACAAACAAGAATATGATGCTAAATGAGCGCAATGATGATATATGTTGATGACAGAAGGTCAGAGGAACGAGACAGAAGCGTTCCAGCAGGAACTGGCGGAGATCGACCATCAGCAGGCTGAGGACCAGCAGAGTGAGCTGAGCGTCAACAGTCACAAACAGGCCATGATCCCTTACAGCTTGCAGTTACA
The DNA here is from genome assembly GCA_030674185.1 of Monoplex corrugatus. NCBI lineage: Eukaryota > Metazoa > Mollusca > Gastropoda > Littorinimorpha > Ranellidae > Monoplex > Monoplex corrugatus. The sequence continues at coordinate 101,186,627 of CM060308.1, read as the reverse complement.
CCACGGCATCCCTGACAAGAGTGTGGCTGACTGCGTGGAGGCCCTGATTGGCTGCTACCTCACCACCTGTGGCAAGCAGGCTGCCTTGACCTTCATGTCCTGGCTGGGGCTCAAAGTGCTGCCGCGTCGCCGATCTGGCAGAGGGCCTGATGACACGGAGGTAAGTATAAAGTAACAGTGATGGTAACACCGCTCATACAGCGTACACATTATCTCACAAGAATATCATCATCACAGCGCATTCGCTCACCCAAGTTATGAGTGCTGGAATGCAATTTCTCTGATTACTGGTGCACCTAGCTTCTTGTGATTAAGCTCAGATTCTGTTATTTTGTTCTCTCAAGATGACTCGTTTGTTCGCTGTCATGGAACTCAACATTTCTTTAACTATTTTCACTATCAAGTTTTTTCACTTTGCTGTTGATTATCTGCTGCAATACAACAGTCACAGTTTGGTTCGTTACAGTGAAGACTCTTCTGGTGTTATTATGCTCTCATGCTGCTAAGCAGCGTGAAAAACGTGGCATACTGCTTTCACTTTTGGAAAGGCCTGCCAACATGAGATAGTATCTTTGTGCTTTCTGAGTACACAGAGATAGTATCTTTGTGCTTCTTGACACGAGATAGTACTTTGTGATTTCTGATAACAGAGTTAGTATCTTTGGACTTTCTGATGACACGAGATGTATCTATGTGACATTCGATGACACAGTCATAGTATCTTGTGACTTCTGATGACACAGGATAGGTATCTTTGTGACTTTCTGATGACACAGAGTAGGTATCTTTGTGACTTCTGATGCACAGAGATAGGTATCTTTGTGATTTCTGATGACACAGAGATAGGATCTTTGACATGCAAGGTTCTGATGACACAGATAGGTACTTTGTGACATGAAAGTCTTGAACAGAGATAGGTATCTTTGTGACTGCATTCTGATGACACAGAGATAGGTATCTTTGTGACTTTCTGATGACACAGAGATAGTATTGTAACTGGCATTTGTGGAATACTTTACATGGCAAGTTCGAGCACAGAGATAGTTATCTTTGTAACTGCAAAGTTCTGATGACACAGAGATAGGTATCTTTGTGACATGGCAAAGGTTCTGATGACACAGAGATAAATCTTGTGACAGGCAAAGGTTCTATGACACAGAGATAGGTATCTTTGTGAAGCAGGTTCTGATGACACAGAGATAGGTATCTTTGTGACATGGCAAGTTTTTGATGACACAGATAGGTATCTTTGTGACATGCAAAGATTCTGATGACACAGAGATAGTATCTTTGTGACATGGCAAAGATTCTGATGACACAGAGATAGGTATCTTTGTGGAAATCTGATACACAGAGATAGTATCTTGTGACTTTCTGATGACACAGAGATAGGTATCTTTGTGACATGGCAACAGTTCTGATGACACAGAGATAGTATCTTTGTGACATGGCAAGGTTCTGATGACACAGAGATAGTAATCTTGTAAACATGGCAAAGGTTCTGATGACACAGAGATAAGTATCTTTGTGACATGGCAAAGGTTCTGATGACACAGAGATAGATAATCTTGTACATGGCAAAGGTTCTGATGACACAGAGATAGGTATCTTTGTGACATGGAAAGGTTCTGATGAACAGAGATAGGTATCCTTGTGACATGGCAAAGGTTCTGATGACACAGAGATAGGTATCTTTGTGACATGGCAAAGGTTCTGATGAACAGAGATAGGTATCTTTGTGACATGGCAAGGTTTAGATGACACAGAGATAGATATCTTTGTACATGCAAGTTGATGACACAGATAGGTATCTGTATGACATGGCAGGGTCAGATGACACAGGATAGATATCTTTGTGGACATGGCAAGGTCAGATGACACAGAGATAAATATCTTTGTGACATGGCAAGGTTCTGATGACACAGAGATATCTTTGAGTGAATCTTTGGACGTTGGAAAGTCTTGTGCAGAGATAGAATCTTTGTGAATGAGAAGTATCTTGATGAGGAAGAATCTTTGTGATGGATAGATTCTTGTGATGGGATAGAATCTTTGTGATGGAAATGATATCTTGTGATGGATAATATCTTTGTGACTGGAAGATCTTGTGATGGATAGATATCTTGTGATGGAAATTCTGATGAACAGATAGGATTATCTTTGTGAATGTGGATAGATATCTTGTGATGAGTGATAGATATCTTGTGACATGGCAAGTTCTTTGATGAATACAGAGGATGAGGAAATCTTGTGATGGAAAGGTTCTGATGAACAGAGATAGGTATCTTTGTGACATGCAAGGTAGATGACACAGAGATAGATATCTTTGTGACATGGCAAAGGTTTGATGACGATAGATATCTTTGTGACATGGGATAGTGTCTGATGACAAGAGATAGATATCTTTGTGATGGTAGATAATGTGAACAGAGATAGATATCTTTGTGACATGCAGGTCGATGACACATAGATATCTTTGTGATGTGGAGTAGATATCTGGATAGATATCTTTGTGATGGGATAGTATATCTTGTGATGAGGATAGACACTTTGTGATGTGGATAGATATCTTGTGATGGGATAGAATCTTTGTGATGAGGATAGATATCTTTGTGATGTGGATAGAATCTTTGTGATGTGGATAGATATCTTTGTGATGGGATAGATATCTTTGTGATGTGGATAGATATCTTTGTGATGTGGATAGATATCTTTGTGATGTGGATAGATATCTTTGTGATGTGGATAGATATCTTTGTGATGTGGATGATATCTTTGTGATGTGGATAGATATCTTTGTGATGGGATAGATATCTTTGTGATGTGGATAGATATCTTTGTGATGGGATAGATATCTTTGTGATGTGGATAGATATCTTTGTGATGTGGATAGATATCTTTGTGATAGTGGATAGATATCTTTGTGATGTGGATAGATATCTTTGTGATGTGATAGATATCTTTGTGATGTGGATAGATATCTTTGTGATGTGGATAGAATACTTTGTGATGTGGATAGATATCTTTGTGATGTGGATAGATATCTTTGTGATGTGGATAGATATCTTTGTGATGTGGATAGATATCTTTGTGATGTGGATAGATATCTTTGTGATGTGGATAGATATCTTTGTGATGAGGATAGATATCTTTGTGATGGGATAGATATCTTTGTGATGTGGATAGATATCTTTGTGATGTGGATAGATATCTTTGTGATGTGGATAGAATCTTTGTGATGTGGATAGATATCTTTGTGATGATAGATATCTTTGTGAGTGATAGATATCTTTGTGATGTGGATAGATATCTTTGTGACGTGGATAGATATCTTTGTGATGTGGATAGATATCTTTGTGATGTGGATAGATATCTTTGTGATGAGGATAGATATCTTTGTGATGTGGATAGATATCTTTGTGATGTGGATAGATATCTTTGTGATGTGGATAGATAATCTTTGTGATGTGGATAGATATCTTTGTGACGTGGCATCTTTGTGATGTGGATAGATATCTTTGTGATGTGGATATATCTTTGTGACGTGGCATCTTTGTGATGTGGATAGATATCTTTGTGATGTGGATAGATATCTTTGTGATGTGGATATATCTTTGTGACGTGGCATCTTTGTGATGTGGATAGATATCTTTGTGATGTGGATAGATATCTTTGTGATGTGGATAGATATCTTTGTGATGTGGAAAATATCTTTGTGATGTGGATAGATATCTTTGTGATGTGGATAGATATCTTTGTGATGTGGATAGATATCTTTGTGACGTGGCATCTTTGTGATGAGGATAGATATCTTTGTGATGTGGATAGATATCTTTGTGATGTGGATAGATATCTTTGTGACGTGGCATCTTTGTGATGTGGATAGATATCTTTGTGATGTGGATAGATATCTTTGTGATGTGGATAGATATCTTTGTGACGTGGCATCTTTGTGATGTGGATAGATATCTTTGTGATGTGGATATATCTTTGTGACGTGGCATCTTTGTGATGTGATAGATATCTTTGTGATGTGGATAGATATCTTTGTGATGTGGATAGATATCTTTGTGATGTGGATAGATATCTTTGTGATGTGGATAATATCTTTGTGACGTGGCATCTTTGTGATGAGGATAGATATCTTTGTGATGTGGATAGATATCTTTGTGATGTGGATAGATATCTTTGTGATGTGGATAGATATCTTTGTGATGTGGATAGATATCTTTGTGATGTGGATAGATATCTTTGTGATGTGGATAGATATCTTTGTGATGTGGATAGATAATCTTTGTGATGTGGATAGATATCTTTGTGATGTGGATAGATATCTTTGTGATGTGGATAGATATCTTTGTGATGTGGATAGATATCTTTGTGATGTGGATAGATATCTTTGTGATGTGGATAGATATCTTTGTGATGAGGATAGATATCTTTGTGATGAGGATAGATATCTTTGTGATGTGGCAGTGGTCCTGATGACAGAGAGATAGATAATGACAGTGAGAGCAGAAGTTTATTTTCCAACAGTAGAAGTTATCAGCTAAAAGTCATTTTTCGTGTACTTGGTGTTGCTGTCATATTTCCATAAGCCAGCCACTGACATGACCTATAGTTGGTATTGTGCATGTGTATACACACACACTGTGTGTTGCCACTTGGCACTAGTGGCAGGTCTACACACATGTTGACCCGGGGGATTGGAACAGTCTGCACCCTTTACCCACCAGGGATAAGAGGCAAATTGAATCTAACACCTTTCAGTTACTGAAAACAATCAACACATCTTAATAAAGTCCTTCAGAAAATGGTAAAGATTTTAAATATCTTGGTTCTGTAAAGGCTGACAATGGAACCTGCTCTAAAGACATCAAAATAAGGAATTGGAATGGCAAAGCAGAAAATGGTCCAACTCAATATCTGGAAAGACTGAGGCAAGATTTTAAATATCTTTGTTCTGTAGAGACTGACGTTGGAACCTGCTCTAAAGACATCAAAATAAGAAATTGGAATGGCAAAGCAGAAAGTGGTCCAACTCAACAATGTCTGGAAAGACTTAAGGCATACCAAGTGGCCTGAAAATTAAACTTTGAAAATGTTTGATCTGGCCAGTCAAAATTTATGGCTATGAAGCCTGGACTCTCAGAAAAGTTAATTACAAAAGAATTGAGGCAGCAGAGATGTGGTTTTATCTGAGACTACTGCATGTCAAATGGACAGATAGAAAAAACTTGGTGAAAGTGTCCTGGAAGAACTTGATACCACCAGAAAATTACTAGCAGACATCAACAAGAGAAGACTAAAATACATTAGCCCTGTGTCATGTAGCAAGAATACAGACTTCATGGCAACCATCTTTCATGAAAAACAGAGGCAAAAAGCAAGAAAGGCACACCTCCAATCAAAAGCAAGAAAGGCAGACCTCCAATCTCATACATGGAGGTAAGTATATTTATTAAACCCCCCACTAAAGAGGTGTGATAGAGTGACTGAATGTTGTTCTGTGTACCATTTGTGACCATGTGGAACAGTTGGTGTGTGTGTGACACTTGAACCTGCTGTAAGGGAGTGGTGTTGTGTGTGACAGGTGAAGGTGGGTGTGTTCCAAGAATTGCAGTGTCCCCCCTCCCCTCTGCTGAGCAGCGTGCCAGAAGCCCCCCAGTTACTGCAGCGTCTGTTGGAGGGTTTTGAGGTGTTTGAGGCCCGCATCGACTACCAATTCCGTGATCGCTCCTATCTCCTGCAGGCTTTCACACACGCTTCTTATCACTACAACTATATCACTGACTGCTATCAGAGGTGGGTTGCTTCATTGATTGATGGTTGACTGTTTGATTGATTGAGTGACAATCGACCATCATTGATTGATTGATGGTTGACTGATTGATTGAGTGACAATTGACCATCATTGATTGATTGATGGTTGACTGTTTGATTGATTGAGTGACAATTGACCATCATTGATTGATTGACAGTTGACCATCACACCTTCAAACATGAATTCTACCACTACAACTATATCACTCTGCTATCAGAGGTGGGTTGGTTCATTGATAGGTGGTTGATTGATTGACAGTTATCATCACACCTTTACTACTGTTTCCTGTTTTACAGCTATAGAACTGACATCTATCAAGAGATGAGTTGGTTCATTGATTGTGGGTTGATGACTGATTTATTGATTGACAATTAATCATCACACCTTTACTACTGTTTCCTGTTTTACAGCTATAGAACTGACATCTATCAAGAGATGAGTTGGTTCATTGATTGTGGGTTGATGACTGATTTATTGATTGACAATTAATCATCACACCTTTACTACTGTTTCCTGTTTTACAGCTATAGAACTGACATCTATCAAGAGATGAGTTGTTCATTGATTGTGGGTTGATGACTGATCTATTGATTGACAGTTGATCATCGCACCTTTTAATTTCATGCATGATTTTTTCCACTTCAGTTGTATTACTGACAGAGGTGAGTTCATTGATAATTTATGAACTATCACATCTGTACACATACTTCCTATCACTAAAATTTATCACAACTGCTATTAAAGGTAGATTGGTTGATTGATTGATAGATTGATTGATTGATTGGTTTTGTTGATTGATTAATTGATTGATTGGTTTTGTTGATTGATTAATTGGTTGATTTGATTGTTTGATCCACTTCCACACATTGACACCCTTGTTTTGTTGGTTGATGGATTGATTGATTGATACAGTTTCACTCTCACACCTTTGTTTGCTTTGTTGGTTATTAGCTTAACTCCCCTACATTCTCCCATAGTGACATTCCATTGGGATCTATAAAAGCTATGAATAAAAAGGATGTATATTAATTATTATACATCAGTTGAAACTGCAAACATTTCTGAGTGTTATGGTGTTAAGTTTGATGATATAAGTTATTATAATATAAGTAAATATTTGACGAAATGGCATGCTTTCTGGTAAATGTACTGTCAGTTTCATGAAAAATTATAACAAATCTCATAACGGGAAAAAAGTTAATTGTGTATGTGTGTGTGTGTGTGTGAGTGTGTGTGCGTATAAACTGCAATTCCTTGGAGACCCCTTAATTGACTACATGGTCACTGGTCTCCTGTATGAAGACTTACGTGCATGATGATCATGATGATGGTTATGAGGCTTGTACGTATGTGTGTAAACTGGAGTTTCTTGGGGACCCCATGCTAGACTGCGTGATGGCATGTCACCTGTATGGAAAATCTTCATTATGACCTGGATGATGTGTGTGTAGGTTGGAGTTTCTTGGAGACGCCATTCTAGACTACGTGATCACACGCCACCTGTATGAAGACTCTCATCGCTACTCGCCCGGCATCCTGACCGACTTGCGGTCGGCCCTGGTCAACAACAACATCTTTGCCGCCTTGGCTGTCAAGTGGGACTTCCATAAATTCTTCAAGGCCATCTCCCCCTCCCTGTTCATCGTCATCCACAAGTTTGTCCTGCGGCAGAAAGAGCGCAATGATGAGATTGACGAGATAGAGGAGGTAAAGAAAAAACCAACCAAACTGGTGAGTGTGAATGGAGGGTGAGTGTTGTCCGCCTCTTGTGCTGTTGCTTCACTGCTGGGCTCATCGTTGTTGTCGTCATGGTCATCGTCGTCGTCGTCATCGTCGTCGTCATTCTGGTGGTCGCTGTAGCTGTGATGGTGATGCTAAAAGAAAAAGAGAAGAACACTTTTTTCCCTCATTTTCAAAACCATGAACATTATGAAATGCCAGTGAAAGTGATAACAGTCATAATGTAGACCGAGTGAGCACAAGGAAGCAATGGTGACATATTAACATAGAACATAAATAAATGCACAAACAGTGGAACATAATTATATATACAACATAGTAACACACAAACAGTATTGAACATGATTATTTAAAGTAGTAATGCGCGAGCAGTATAGAACATTATATGCAAATGTACAATGAAATAACCCACAAACAATATAAAACATAATTATACATACAAACTAGCAACACAGTGTTAAACATAATTATACTACATTGTAATGCACAAACAGCGTAGAACATAATTACATATGAACATACAACTTAACAATGAGAAAAGAGTGTAGAACATAATTCAAACATATACAAACAAAAGATGGCATAGTTACTCATATAGCTTAGCAATACAGTTATACATATAACTCAGCAACACACAGATAGTGTGGTCAAAAGCCCTCAACTTAACCCTTTGACTCCTGCACCCTGTCCACCAGCATCCCGTATCGTCAACCACGCTGGCAAAGCAAAAACTGAACTCTTTGATTTCTTCACCCTATCCACCAGCTTCCTGTAGGAAGCTGGTGGATAGGGTGAGGGAATCAAAGGGTTCAGTTTTTGCAGTTGGTGGACAGGGTGCAGGAGTCAGAGGGTTAAGAATATAATTTTATGAATCACAGCTGTACAGTTCTACAGCACCATGACTGTGTACTTCTGTGAGAACTGATCTGTTCTCTCTGTGTCTGTTGAGATCGGAGACCGTGCTTTTTCTGTCTCTCTCTTTGTGTCTCTCAGTTTGATTGTGCAGGTCACTGTTCGCCGTCTTCACAGTTTTCATGGTTTGTTGTCTTCAGTATTATAGCTGTATGCTTTGGTGCTTTCAGTGCCATGATTGTGATAACTTGTCACAGTCTGTTCCACTATCACAGCAGTGCTTCACTCTTCTGTTCGTGACTGCATTTCACAACCTTCTTCACTGAGGGTGACTGTTGTGTCATGTGTTTTTTTTCATTGTGGGTTTTTTTTTTCTTTTTTTTTAAGATATTTTTTATACAGTTGTTATGACTGTGTTTCACAGTGTTCATCATGAGGTTGACTTTTTCCCCCAAACAATTGCACTGTTATGACTGCTTTTCACAGCTTTTAGCACTGTGATTTAGTCTTTCCTGAATTCATTCTCCTTGCTTCAGTGTTTTCGGCATTAGGATTATCTTTGATCTTGTCTGTATGTACACAGAATTATCTTTAACTTGTGTCTTCACATAGGATTGTCTTTGATCTTGTCTGTCTTTACACAGGATTATCTTTGTTCTTGTCTGTCTTCACAGAATTATCTTTAACTTGTGTCTTCACATAGGATTGTCTTTGATCTTGTCTGTCTTTACACAGGATTATCTTTGTTCTTGTCTGTCTTCACAGAATTATCTTTAACTTGTGTCTTCACATAATGTTGATTGTTGTCTTTACACGGGATTTCTTTGTTCTGTCTGTCTTCACACAGATTACTACTTGTGTCTTCCTGATTGTCTCGCTTACATTCATCTCTGGCTTACAGCTCTATCTCTGTTTTACAGTCTCTGTCTTGCTTACAGTCTCTATCCTGGTTTTACATTCTCTATCTCTGGCTTTACAGTCTCTGGCTTTACAGTCTTTGTCTCTGGCTTTTAACATCTCTATCTCTGGTTTTACAGTCTATTGCTTTACAGTCTCTGATCTGCTTTACAGTCTCTATCTCTGGCTTTACAGTCTCTATCTCTGGCTTTACAGTCTCTATCTTGGCTTTACAGTCTCTGTCTCTGGCTTTACAGTCTCTTTAATCTCTGGTTTTACAGTCTCTATCTCTGGCTTTTACAGTTCTCTATCTCTGGCTTTTACAGTCTCTATCTCTGGCTGTACATTCTCTAGTCTTGGCTTTACAGTCTCTATCTCTGGCTTTACAGTCTCTGGCTTTACAGTCTCTGGCTTTACAGTCTCTATCTCTGGTTTTACAGTCTCTATCTCTGGCTTTTACAGTCTCTATCTCTGGCTTTACATTCTCTATCTATGGCTTTACAGTCTCTATCTCTGGCTTTACAGTCTCTATCTCTGGCTTTACAGTCTCTGGCTTTACAGTTCTCTGGCTTTACAGTCTCTGTCTCTGGTTTACAGCTTCTCTGGCTTTACAGTCTCTATCTCTGGCTTTACAGTCTCTATCTCTGGCTTTACAGTCTCATCTCTGGCTTTACAGTCTCTATCTCTGGCTTTACTGTCTCTGGCTTTACAGTCTCTGGCTTTACAGTCTCGTCTCTGGTTTACAGTCTCTGGCTTTACAGTCTCTTCTTGGCTTTACAGTCTCTGGCATTACAGTCTATGGCTTTACAGTCTCTGCCTCTTTACAGTCTCACTCTGGCTTTACAGTCTCGGCTTTACAGTCTCTGGCTTTACAGTCTCTGCTTTACAGTCTCTGGCTTTACAGTCTCTATGGCTTTACAGTCTATCTATGGCTTTACAGTCTGCTTTACAGTTCTATGGCTTTACAGTCTACTGGCTTAAGTCTCTGGCTTTTACAGTCTGTTAATCTATGGCTTTACAGTCAGTATCTTGGCTTTACAGTCAGCTATACTGGCTTGTTACAGTCAGTATCTATGGCTTTACAGTCTATCTATGGCTTTACAGTCTGTATTCTATGGCTTTACAGTCAGTATCTATGGCTTTACAGTCAGTACTATGGCTTTACAGTCAGTATCTATGGCTTTACAGTCGCTATCTATGGCTTTACAGTCTATCTATGGCTTTACAGTCAGTATCTATGGCTTTACAGTCAGTATCTATGGCTTTACAGTCAGTATCTATGGCTTTACAGTCAGTATCTATGGCTTTACAGTCAGTATCTATGCTTTACAGCAGTATATGGCTTTACAGTCAGTATCTATGGCTTTACAGTCAGTATCTATGGCTTTACAGTCTATATGTTTAGCGTTATCTAGTCAGTATCTATGGCTTTACAGTCAGTATCTATGGCTTTACAGTCAGTATCTATGGCTTTACAGTCAGTATCTATGGCTTTACAGTCAGTATCTATGGCTTTACAGCATATCTATTGGCTTTACAGTCAGTATCTATGGTCTTTACAGTCCAGTATCCTATGGCTTTACAGTCAGTATCTATGGCTTTACAGTCAGTATCTAGGCTTTACAGTCGTATCTATGGCTTTACAGTCGTATCTATGGCTTTACAGCATACTATGGCTTTACAGCCAGTATCTATGGCTTTACAGTCAGTATCTATGGCTTTACAGTCAGTATCTATGGCTTTAGTCAGTCAGGTTCAGTCAGTACTATGGCTTTACAGTCAGTATCTATGGCTTTACAGTCCAGATCATATCTATGGCTTTACAGTCAGTATCTATGGCTTTACAGTCAGTATCTATGGCTTTACAGTCAGTATCTATCGGCTTTACAGTCAGTATCTATGGCTTTACAGTCAGTACTCTATGGCTTTACAGTCAGTATCTATGGCTTTACAGTCAGTATCTATGGTTTTACATCAGTTAAGCTTTACAGTCAGTATATATATATGGTTTTACAGTCAGTATCTATGGCTTTACAGTCAGTATCTATGGCTTTACAGTCAGTATCTATGGCTTTACAGTCAGTATATATATATGGCTTTACAGTCAGTATCTATGGCTTTACAGTCAGTATCTATGGCTTTACAGTCAGTATCTATGGCTTTACAGTCAGTATCTATGGCTTTACAGTCAGTATCTATGGCTTTACAGTCAGTATCTATGGCTTTACAGCCAGTATCTATGGCTTTACAGTCATTATATGGCTTTACAGTCACTATATGGCTTTACAGTCACTATATGGCTTTACAGTCAGTATATATGGCTTTACAGTCAGTATCCATGGCTTTACAGCCAGTATCCATGGCTTTACACTCAGTATCTATGGCTTTACAGTCAGTATCTACGGCTTTACAGTCAGTATCTACGGCTTTACAGTCAGTAGCTATGGCTTTACAGTCAGTATCTATGGCTTTACAGCCAGTATCTACGGCTTTACAGTCAGTATCTATAGCTTTACAGTCAGTATCTATGGCTTTACAGTCAGTAGCTATGGCTTTACAGTCAGTAGCTATGGCTTTACAGTCAGTAGCTATGGCTTTACAGTCAGTAGCTATGGTTTTACAGTCAGTATCTATGGCTTTACAGTCAGTAGCTATGGCTTTACAATCAGTATCTATGGTTTTACAGTCAGTATCTATGGTTTTACAGTCAGTATCTATGGCTTTACAGCCAGTATCTATGGCTTTACAGTCGGTATCTATGGCTTTACAGTCAGTATCTATAGCTTTACAGTCAGTATCTATGGCTTTACAGTCAGTAGCTATGGCTTTACAGTCAGTATATATGGCTTTACAGTATCTATGGCTTTACAGTATCTACAGCTTTACAGTCAGTATCTACGGCTTTACAGTCAGTATCTATGGCTTTACAGTCAGTATCTATGGCTTTATAGTCAGTATCTATGGCTTTACAGTCAGTATCTATGGCTTTACAGTCAACCTGCACGGTGTCTTTTGTTTCACACTAATCACAATTGATTGTCACAGTCTGTCTTCTGTCTGTGTCACAGTCTGTCTGTCTTCAGTCTGTGTCACAGTCTGTCTGTCTTCAGTCTGTGTCACAGTCTGTATGTCTTCAGTCTGTATCACAGTCTGTCTTCAGTCTGTGTCACTGTCTGTCTTCAGTCTGTGTCACAGTCTGTATGTCTTCAGTCTGTATCACAGTCTGTCTTCAGTCTGTGTCACTGTCTGTCTGTCTTCAGTCTGTGTCACAGTCTGTCTTCAGTCTGTGTCACTGTCTTCAGTCTGTGTCACAGTCTGTATGTCTTCAGTCTGTATCACAGTCTGTCTTCAGTCTGTGTCACTGTCTTCAGTCTGTGTCACAGTCTGTATGTCTTCTGTCTGTATCACAGTCTGTCTTCAGTCTGTGTCACAGTCTGTCTGTCTTCAGTCTGTGTCACAGTCTGTCTGTCTTCAGTCTGTGTCACAGTCTGTCTGTCTTCAGTCTGTGTCACAGTCTGTATGTCTTCTGTCTGTATCACAGTCTGTCTGTCTTCTGTCTGTGTCACAGTCTGTCTTCTGTCTGTATCACAGTCTGTCTTCTGTCTGTATCACAGTCTGTCTGTCTTCTGTCTGTGTCACAGTCTGTCTGTCTTCTGTCTGTGTCACAGTCTGTCTGTCTTCTGTCTGTATCACAGTCTGTCTTCAGTCTGTGTCACAGTCTGTCTGTCTTCTGTCTGTGTCACAATCTGTCTGTCTTCTGTCTGTGTCACAGTCTGTATGTCTTCAGTCTGTGTCACAGTCTGTCTTCAGTCTGTGTCACAGTCTGTCTGTCTTCTGTCTGTGTCACAGTCTGTCTGTCTTCTGTCTGTGTCACAGTCTGTATGTCTTCAGTCTGTGTCACAGTCTGTCTGTCTTCTGTCTGTGTCACAGTCTGTATGTCTTCAGTCTGTGTCACAGTCTGTCTTCAGTCTGTGTCACAGTCTGTCTGTCTTCTGTCTGTGTCACAGTCTGTCTGTCTTCTGTCTGTGTCACAGTCTGTATGTCTTCTGTCTGTGTCACAATCTGTCTGTCTTCTGTCTGTGTCACAGTCTGTATGTCTTCAGTCTGTGTCACAGTCTTCAGTCTGTGTCACAGTCTGTCTGTCTTCTGTCTGTGTCAGTCTGTCTGTCTTCTGTCTGTGTCACAGTCTGTCTGTCTTCAGTCTGTGTCACAGTCTGTCTGTCTTCAGTCTGTATCACAGTCTGTCTTCAGTCTGTGTCACAGTCTGTCTGTCTTCAGTCTGTATCACAGTCTGTCTTCAGTCTGTATCACAGTCTGTCTTCAGTCTCTGTCACAGTCTGTCTGTCTTCAGTCTCTGTCACAGTCTGTCTGTCTTCAGTCTGTATCACAGTCTGTCTTCAGTCTGTGTCACAGTCTGTCTGTCTTCTGTCTGTATCACAGTCTGTCTTCTGTCTGTGTCACAGTCTGTCTGTCTTCAGTCTGTGTCACAGTCTGTCTGTCTTCAGTCTGTGTCACAGTCTGTCTGTCTTCACAGTGTATGTTTTAGGTGTTTGGGTCTAGGAATTGTCTGGTAGTTGCTGATTTGCTGTTGTTTTAAATCGGGACAATTCATTATTTCCATCAACTTGTAATTGTTCAGAAGTCAAGAGAATATTCAGAAGTCAAGAGAATGTTCAGAAGTCAAGAGAAGGCACCGTGTGATCTGTGTGAACAATGAAGTGATGTGTGTGTGTGTGAACAATGAAGTGATTTTGTGTGAACAATGAAGTGATGTGTGTGTGTGTGAACAATGAAGTGATTGTGTGTGTGGTGAACAATGAAGTGTGTGTGTGTGTGAACAATGAAGTGATGTGTGTGTTGTGAACAATGAGAGTGATTTGACAATGAGTGTGTGTGTGAACAATGAAGTGATGTGTGTGTGTGAACAATGAAGTGATTGTGTGTGTGTGAACAATGAAGTGATTGTGTGTGTGAACAATGAAGTGATGTTGTGTGTGTGAACAATGAAGTGATGTGTGTGTGTGAACAATGAAGTGATGTGTGTTGGTTGTGGTGAACATTGAAGTGATGTGTGTGTGTGAACAATGAAGTGATGTGTGTGTGTGAACAATGAAGTGATATGTGTGTTGTGAACAATGAAGTGATGTGTGTGTGTGAACAATGAAGTGATGTGTGTGGTTGTGGAACAATGAAGTGATGGTGTTGTGATGATTGTTGAACAATGAAGTGATATATGTGTGTGAACAATGAAGTGATGTGTGTGTGTGAACAGTGAAGTGATATGTGTGTGTGAACAATGAAGTGATGTGTGTGTGTGAACAATGAAGTGATGTGTGTGTGAACAATGACCGTGTGATCTGTGTGAACAATGAAGTGTTGTGTGTGTGAACAATGAAGTGATGTGTGTGTGTACATGGGGCACAGTGCTGTTGGACTGAGGCTTGCTTGGGTCTCATGTTTCCTGGTTGGAACACGAATGTTGAAGCCCGGCGGTGGGAGAGAGAGAGCTCTGAGCTTCAAGTTTGACTGCGCAGGTTTGAGTCTGCGTAGAGAAAAATTGAACTTGTCCTTAAGTCCATGCAGTTGTGCGTGGGAGTTTGATCTTGCTCAGGGTAGGAGAAGGTAAATCAGCGAAGGAGAGGAGGTAGGCACGGCCCCCTGATGCTGGCCTCAAGAAAAGTTGAGACCAGAGATGTAAGATGTAAGACATAGGGGCAGTCATTGTCTGTCTACACTAATCTTGGCTGGACAGAGGAGGCCAGCAGAGCTAGGTTTGAACGTGGTTGACATGATAAGTGTACACTACTGAATAGGGATTTAGGGAAGACCCCAGGTCAAGGTGGCCAGCGTGTGGTTGTCATAATCTACAAACTATGTAATTTTTTGTGCATAATATTTTTTCGATCATTGTAATTAGGTCTGGAGTTTGTTTTCCATCAGCTGCCGACAGTATTGATTGAACGATGTACGTTTGACTGGTGGTCACTGACAATATTTGTATGGCCATATCTTGTGTATGTGACATGACATGACTGGTGACATGTAAGTGGCTGTATGTGTAACATAACATGACTGATATATCACTGGCTGTATATGTAACATGACTGATATATCACTGGTTGTTTGTGTAATATGACTGATATATCACTGGCTGTATGTGTAACATGACTGATATATCACTGGCTGTATGTGTAACATGACTGATATATCACTGGTTGTTTGTGTAATATGACTGATATATCACTGGCTGTATGTGTAACATGACTGATATATCACTGGTTGTATGTGTAATATGACTGATATATCACTGGTTGTATGTGTAACATGACTGATATATCACTGGTTGTTTGTGTAATATGACTGATATATCACTGGCTGTATGTGTAACATGACTGATATATCACTGGTTGTTTGTGTAATATGACTGATATATCACTGGTTGTTTGTGTAACATGACTGATATATCACTGGTTGTATATGTAACATGACTGATATATCACTGGTTGTATGTGTAACATGACTGATATATCACTGGCTGTATGTGTAACATGACTGATATATCACTGGCTGTATGTGTAACATGACTGATATATCACTGGCTGTGTATGTGTAACATGACTGATATATCACTGGCTGTGTATGTGTAACATGACTGATATATCACTGGCTGTATGTATAACATGACTGATATATCACTGGCTGTATGTGTAACATGACTGATATATCACTGGCTGTGTATGTGTAACATGACTGATATATCACTGGCTGTGTATGTGTAACATGACTGATATATCACTGGCTGTATGTGTAACATGACTGATATATCACTGGCTGTATATGTAACATGACTGATATATCACTGGCTGTATGTGTAACATGACTGATATTTCACTGGCTATGTGTGTAACATGACTGATATATCACTGGCTGTATATGTAACATGACTGATATATCACTGGCTGTATATGTAACATGACTGATATTTCACTGGCTATGTGTGTAACATGACTGATATATCACTGGCTATGTGTGTAACATGACTGATATATCACTGGATGTTTGTGTAACATGACTGATATATCACTGGCTGTATGTGTAACATGACTGATATATCACTGGCTGTATGTGTAACATGACTGATATATCACTGGATGTTTGTGTAACATGACTGATATATCACTGGATGTTTATGTAACATGACTGATATTTCACTGGCTGTACGTGTAACATGACTGATATATCACTGGATGTTTGTGTAACATGACTGATATTTCACTGGCTGTACGTGTAACATGACTGATATATCACTGGATGTTTGTGTAACATGACTGATATATCACTGGCTGTGTGTGTAACATGACTGATATATCACTGGCTGTATGTGTAACATGACTGATATTTCACTGGTTTGTGTGTAACATGACTGCTATATCACTGGCTGTACGTGTAACATGACTGATATATCACTGGATGTTTGTGTAACATGACTGATATATCACTGGCTGTATGTGTAACATGACTGATATATCACTGGCTGTATGTGTAACATGACTGATATATCACTGGTTGTATGTGTAACATGACTGATATATCACTGGCTGTATGTGTAACATGACTGATATATCACTGGCTGTATGTGTAACATGACTGATATATCACTGGCTGTATGTGTAACATGACTGATATTTCACTGGTTTGTGTGTAACATGACTGATATATCACTGGCTGTGTGTGTAACATGACTGATATATCACTGGCTGTATGTGTAACATGACTGATATATCACTGGTTGTATGTGTAACATGACTGATATATCACTGGTTGTTTGTGTAACATGACTGATATATCACTGGCTGTATGTGTAACATGACTGATATATCACTGGATGTTTGTGTGTAACATGACTGATATATCACTGGCTGTGTGTGTAACATGACTGATATTTCACTGGCTGTATATGTAACATGACTGATATTTCACTGGCTGTATATGTAACATGACTGATATTTCACTGGCTGTGTATGTAACATGACTGATATATCACTGGTTGTATGTGTAACATAACTGATATATCACTGGTTGTATGTGTAACATGACTGATATATCACTGGCTGTATGTGTAACATGACATGACTGATATATCACTGGCTGTATATGTAACATAACATGACTGATATATCACTGGCTGTATATGTAACATAACATGACTGATATATCACTGGCTGTATATGTAACATAACATGACTGATATATCACTGGCTGTATATGTAACATGACATGACTGATATATCACTGGCTGTATATGTAACATGACTGATATTTCACAGGTTGTATGTGTACACATTCACACAAGCACATACATTATAATACAAGCACTTTGCACACTGCACACACATGTATACACATGTATACACACACATACACACACACACTGTGTGTATGACATTTCACAAGCAGAATGTTTGACACAAGGTAATTGAAGCTTGTTTTTGGACAGGAGACGGACGAGGAAGACGAAGGGGAGGCTGATGGGAGGGAGGTGCCAGCTGCAGTGCAGGGAGGGGAGGAGATTGGGGAGAAGGACGAGGAAGTGGAGATGGAGATTCCCAAAGCGCTGGGCGACATCTTTGAGTCTGTGGCTGGCGCCATCTATCTGGATAGTGGAATGTCGCTGGACACTGTGTGGCGTGTATATTACAGGATGATGAAACCTCACATAGGTACGTCCCTCTGTCTGTCTGTCTGTTTTATTGTCCGCTTGATCTGTCTCATGCCACTGGACATGGTACTAGATTAGTTTTACCATACATTATCTACTGTTAGGAAAAACTGTCATTTTCCTTCAATGCTAAAAACAGCTCATGTCTCTCCACACCCAGAAATCAAAAATGTATAAGTATTGATGGTTACAAACATACCTCAATACTGTCCTGTCTTTCTAAACCATTAGAAAAGCTTGTACATAAATGTTTGTTGGAATATATAAACAGCGTAATTTGTTCTGTTGAAATCAGCACAGTCTGTAAACCACGATGATTTACTCTTTTGAATTGGTCGAGATTTTGTTTTTACTGTTACATGATGAAACGACAGTTATGTATGCTGTGTGTGTGTGTGTGTGTGTGTGTAGTGTTTCATCTGTTTCTCAGTGTATGTCTGTGTGCAGTCAAGACTAGACAAATTTTGTTACTTGGGCAGTGCAGTAAGCATCAGTGGATCTCATGGTGCTGATATTGCCATGCAGATCTAAGGCTAGGTCTGCCTTTGAAGGCTGATCAGGAGATTGTGGCAACACTATGGCATCAGGCTCACCAAAAGATTGTTGTGTACAGAGCATTAGTCTTGGGATGTGGGGTTAGGTGTACAGAGCGTTAGTCTTGGGATGTGGGGTTAGGTGTACAGAGCGTTAGTCTTGGGATGTGGGGTTAGGTGTACAGAGCGTTAGTCTTGGGATGTGAGGTTAGGTGTACAGAGCATTAGTCTTGGGATGTGAGGTTAGGTGTACAGAGCGTTAGTCTTGGGATGTGAGGTTAGGTGTACAGAGCGTTAGTCTTGGGATGTGAGGTTAGGTGTACAGAGCGTTAGTCTTGGGATGTGAGGTTAGGTGTACAGAGCATTAGTCTTGGGATGTGGGGTTAGTGTACAGAGCGTTAGTCTTGGGATGTGGGGTTAGGTGTACAGAGCATTAGTCTTGGGATGTTGGGTTTAGGTGTAACAGAGCGTTAGTCTTGGGATGTGGGGTTAGGTACAGAGCATTAGTCTTGGATGTGGGTTAGGTGTACCAGAGCATTAGTCTTGGGATGTGGGGTAGGTGTACAGAGCGTTAGTCTTGGGATGTGGGGTTAGGTGTACAGAGCGTTAGTCTTGGGATGTGGGGTTAGGTGTACAGAGCATTAGTCTTGGGATGTGGGGTTAGCCCTGATATGGCTCTAGTAGTCGGCTGGGCTATAAGCAATATGAACTTGAATGTGGTAGGCTTGAGCATCGTGCTGTACTGCTGTGTCACATGGCTGCCTTTTGATAGCACATTCAATAGCTGGAACAGTTCCACCAGAGATATCCGAGCAACATCCTGTGGCAAGATTGAGTATCCAGCCTGTAAGTTCTGAAGAAGTGTGGCATGTCAAATATAGAATTTCTGCACATCAGATGCTAGCTTTGTTAGAGAGAACATATTGTCCATAACTGCATTCCAATGATGATTCAGTAGGCCTACGTGGAGCTGAAGCAAGAATACCATAACCAGGGAAGTCGGGAAGACCACTGAAGTGGTGGTGTGAAGGCCAGACATCAGCTGTGGCATCAGTAGAGAAAGCTGGCAACAAGTGCATGCAGGGTACAGTCATATTTGGACAGTGCAGGCAGCTTCTAGTCAACAGATGAGGGATCAATGGAAGCAGAACCTAAGGCCACAGTACTCCTTTCCATGCGACACCTGTAAAACAACATGTGCCTCCAGGCTTGTATCCCACTTGAAGACCCACACCTGGTGATAAAGGACTGGCATGCGTGCTGGTCCGTTGGATGGATGGGAGAGTCCATTCCATTGTGTACAACTGTAGATGTATGGCGCGTCCATTGTTACATACAGGTTGAAACGACACATGATTGTATGCTTTCTATAATCTTGTGTGTGTGTGTGTGTGTGTGTGTGTGTGTGTGTGTGTGTGTGTGTGTGTGTGTGCAGACAAATACCTGAAGGACATCCCCAAGTCCCCTGTCAGAGAACTGTTGGAAATGGAGCCAGAGACGGCCAAGTTTGAGTGAGTAATACTTGATTGTCTGTTGTGTTTTGGGTCATGTGTGACTTGTACATGATTGACTGTTGTCTTTAGCACTTACTCTCAACCTGCATACCTGACCTGTGGTGTTCCACAAGGATCTGTCCTTGGACCTGTTCTTTTCACTCTTTACACCTCCCCCCTGTCCATTTATCATCAACTCCCACTCTATAAAACACCACCTCTATGCTGATGATACCCAACTTCAAGACAGTGACTCACCTGACAATGTACAGCGCCTCTTGACTCGCACCACTGAGTGCTACTCGGACATTAAGAACTGGATGACATACAATAAACTCCAGCTTAACCCAATATACCCCCACGTCACCCGACGTGAACCATACTATGAAATCCTATGTCAAGGAAGGTAACTCTTGCAATTTTCGATAGTTACTAACTAAAGAAATCAATTAAAATTATAATTACCTTTTTTTGTTTCAAGGAATCATTTTTTTGGCATTGTGCATACAATGAAGTACTCACAGAAAGAGTTTTTCTCCAGGTTCATTTGGTTTTACTTGCAGAAAAAAATTATAAAGTCGGATTTGATGGTGAATGTTATCAAAAATTTACTGGTGTGATAGTTCAAAGTCAAAGATGCAGTCCAGAAATGCTTCTTAATCAGTTAATGGCCTGCAAATGTCCCAGAGGACCCAGAACAAAGTCTACTGCAGAAGCTGAGCATGAAACTGTGCAAAGCTTGCACCAATAATAATAATAATAAGTAGCTTTTGTATAGCACTATTCTCAGTTCGACTCACTGCGCTGTTACATTAACAAATAATCTCACTCACATACCAATAACATCATTTTTTAATCACCACACACACACACACACACACACACACAAGGGAGGGAGGGGGGTATACTTTTTGAGAATGCAGATCAACAGGCAGATCATGCACAACACGAACATTTTCCGAAAATTCCTTTACTGAAACCAAGCCTAAAACGTCCTGCAAACCGAGCCTAAAACGTCCTGCCATTTTCGGTTTGGAGGTCAGGCAATCGATCGATACTCGACCCGCCTTCACTCTCACTCTCACTCTCACTATCGTCGAACTCGGCGGCAACAGCTTCCAAGTCGGTATCTAGGTCACTTTCCACATCACATGGATCAACTTTATTAACAAGATCCTCAACCGTAAAACTTCAAATTCTTCTCCGTCATCATTCAACAGACGCCGCGCGCCATAACTCCTCATCGGTCATGAGACTCATTTTCCAAACTTTGAAAATTCGTAGCACCGTGAAAACTTGATCGATTTTGACACTGTAAAGTTCTAAATGCGGGACAGGAAGTCGCCAAAACGAGGCTCTCACTCTCGCGGGATTCTCGTTTATGTAAACAATGATGGCCGCGTCCATAGTGGCCACGTGTACAGCGGGCGCTGATGGGCGCTCCGGGGTGAACGCTATTACGATTTACAGTGGGTGCTGGCGGGCGCTGTGGGGGTATATGGGTTAATGACGACAAGACGGAAGCTATCCTCATTGGCACCCGTCAGAAACTTTCTCAGCTGCCCCCTCTTTCTCTCTCATTATGTAACACATCAGTCCCAATTTCTGATTCAGCTAAAAACCTTGGTGTCTGCCTTGACTCTACCCTCTCCATGAACAACTTTGTTTCTCAAACTGCCAGATCTTGCTACTATCACCTCCATCGTATAAGCCTGATGAGGAAGTATCTCTCTGTGGAAACAACTGCAAAACTCGTTCTCTCCTTCATAATGTCTCGCATTGACTATTGCAATTCACTCCTGTCTGGTCTTCCTGCCTCCACCAATCCACATCCTACAGCGCATTCAAAACAATGCTGCAAGCCTTGTACTCAAAAAGAAAAAAAGCTGACCACATATCTCCTCTCCTGGCACAACTTCACTGGCTCCCTGTATCAAAGCGCATACAGTACAAACTAGACACCATGTGCTACAAAAGCCTCAAGAACGCAGCCCCTGATTACCTGTCAAGCCTACTTGAGATCTATGTTCCCTCACGTACCCTCCGCTGTACCTCCGATCCTCTGACTTTTCGCTTTCCACGCACTAAGCTCAATACCTATGGTCCACGAGCCTTCTCTGTTTCTGGTCCACTCTCTTGGAACAAACTTCCTCTCTCAGTCCGTCAGCAACTACTTTTGTCTCCTTCAAGTCCGCTCTCAAAACTCACCTTTTCTCCTCTGCATAAAATCCTGACCTCACTCATCCCCCTCTGTAGCCTGTCTCCGCTCGGAGTGGAATCATATTGTAATATATATTTGTATATAATATGCTCTCTATAGTTTTCCATTGCTTTTATTCTTTTTCCCCATTTGTAGCCATGTGTGAGTGTGTGTGTGCGCGCGTGCGTGTGTGTATGTTCAGCGCTTAGATTTGATTTCTATCAAGATTTTGCGCTATATAAATATTGTAATTATTATTATTATTATAATTATTTAGGATCATGTGTGACTTGTACATGATTGACTGTTGTGTTTTGGGTCATGTGTGACTTGTACATGATTGTCTGTTGTGTTTTGGGTCACGTGTGAGTGATTTATACATGATTGACTGTTGTCTTTTGGGTCATGTTTGAGTTACTGTTGTTTACTGTTGTCTTTTGAGTCATGTTTGAGTGAGTTTTACATGATTGACTGTTGTCTTTTGGGTCACGTGTGAGTGATTTATACATGATTGACTGTTGTCTTTTGGGTCATGTTTGAGTGAGTTACTGTTGTTGACTGTTGTCTTTTGGGTCATGTTTGAGTGAGTTACTGTTGTTGACTGTTGTCTTTTGGGTCATGTTTGAGTGACTTACTGTTGTTGACTGTTGTCTTTTGGGTCATGTTTGAGTGACTTACTGTTGTTGACTGTTGTCTTTTGGGTCATGTTTGAGTGAGTTTTACATGTTGACTGTTGTCTTTTGAGTCATGTTTGAGTGAGTTACTGTTGTTGACTGTTGTTTTTGGGTCATGTTTGAGTGAGTTTACATGATTGACTGTTGTCTTTTGGGTCATGTTTGAGTGACTTACTGTTGTTGACTGTTGTCTTTTGGGTCATGTTTGAGTTACTGTTGTTGACTGTTGTCTTTTGGGTCATGTTTGAGTGAGTTTTACTGATTGACTGTTGTCTTTTGGGTCATGTTTGAGTGAGTTACTGTTGTTGACTGTTGTGTTTTGGGTCATGTTTGAGTGAGTTACTGTTGTTTTGGGTCATGTTTGAGTGAGTTACTGTTGTTGACTGTTGTCTTTTGGGTCATGTTTGAGTGAGTTACTGTTGTTGACTTGTCTTTTGGGTCTTGTTTGAGTGAGTTATGGTTGTTTACTGTTGTCTTTTGGGTCATGTTTGAGTGAGTTACTGTTGTTTACTGTTGTCTTTTGGGTCATGTTTGAGTGAGTTATGGTTGTTTACTGTTGTCTTTTGGGTCATGTTTGAGTGAGTTATGGTTGTTGACTGTTGTCTTTCGGGTCATGTTTGAGTGAGTTTTCTTCACTGCCCTTCTTCGGACAGTTACATCTGTTGTGTTAGGGCATGTGATGTATAGGTGTGTGACGTGTTATGGGCATGTGATCGATAGGGTGTGACTTGTTGGGGCATGTGATGGATAGGGTGTGACTTGTTGGGGGCATGTGATGGATAGGGTGTGACTTGTTAGGGGCATGTGATGGATAGGGTGTGACTTGTTAGGGGCATGTGATGGATAGGGTGTGACTTGTTATGGGCATGTGATGGATAAGGTGCGACTTGTTATGGGCATGTGATGGATAGGGTGTGACTTGTTAGGGGCATGTGATGGATAGGGTGTGACTTGTTAGGGGCATGTGATGGATAAGGTGTGACTTGTTATGGGCATGTGATGGATAGGGTGTGACATGTTAGGGGCATGTGATGGATAGGGTATGACTTGTTAGAGGCATGTGATGGATAGGGTGTGACTTGTTAGGGGCATGTGATGGATAGGGTGTGACTTGTTATGGGCATGTGATGGATAGGGTATGATTTGTTAGGGGCATGTGATGGATAGGTTTGTGATTTGTTAGGGGCATGTGATGGATAGGTTGCGATTTGTTAGGGGCATGTGATGGATAGGGTGCGACTTGTTAGGGGCATGTGATGGATAGGGTGTGACTTGTTAGGGGCATGTGATGGATAGGGTGTGACTTGTTAGGGGCATGTGATGGATAGGGTGTGACTTGTTAGGGGCATGTGATGTATAGGGTGTGACTTGTTAGGGGCATGTGATGTATAGGGTGTGACATGTTAGGGGCATGTGATGGATAGGGTGTGACTTGTTAGGGGCATGTGATGGATAGGGTGTGACTTGTTAGGGGCATGTGATGGATAGGGTGTGACGTGTTGGGGGCATGTGATGGATAGGGTGACGTGTTGGGGGCATGTGATGGATAGGGTGTGACTTGTTAGGGGCATGTGATGGATAGGGTGTGACTTGTGTTGGAGGCATGCTATAGATAGGATGTGTCATGTTGTTGTAGAGGCATACAATGGATAGGGATTTGAACAGTCATCTCTTGTGGTAAGCTGGTCTAACACTAACTTCTGTGGAAAACTTTCACCAGTCTCTCTGATAGGCCTTGAACATGAAGGATAACCTGGAGTTTGTGAAAGGGTTACTGAACATCGGTCTTTGTTACCATCAGACTACTGGAAGTCACACAGCATGTCTTCACATCAGACTGTCCACCTCACAACTGACCGTCAAGTCTTTCTCCACACAACGTTCCTGATGGTGCAAGCAAACAGACAAAAGAAGAAGAAAGACTTTGACTGTAGTACTTAGCTTCCTTTGACTGTTGTACTTAGTTTCCTTTGACTGTTGTACTTAGCTTCCTTTAACTGTTGTACTTAGCTTCCTTTGACTGTTGTACTTAGCTTCCTTTAACTGTTGTACTTAGCTTCCTTTGACTGTTGTACTTAGCTTCCTTTAACTGTTGTACTTAGCTTCCTTTGACTGTTGTACTTAGCTTCCTTTGACTGTTGTACTTAGCTTCCTTTGACTGTTGCACTTAGCTTCCTTTGACTGTTGTACTTAGCTTCCTTTGACTGTTGTACTTAGCTTCCTTTGACTGTTGCACTTAGCTTCCTTTGACTGTTGTACTTAGCTTCCTTTGTTGTACTTAGCTTCCTTTGACTGTTGCACTTAGCTTCCTTTGACTGTTGTACTTAGCTTCCTTTGTTGTACTTAGCTTCCTTTGACTGTTGCACTTAGCTTCCTTTGACTGTTGTACTTAGCTTCCTTTGTTGTACTTAGCTTCCTTTGACTGTTGCACTTAGCTTCCTTTGACTGTTGTACTTAGCTTCCTTTGACTGTTGTACTTAGCTTCCTTTGTTGTACTTAGCTTCCTTTGACTGTTGCACTTAGCTTCCTCTGACTGTTGCACTTAGCTGCCTTTGACTGTTGTACTTAGCTTCCTTTGACTGTTGTACTTAGCTTCCTTTGTTGTACTTAGCTTCCTTTGACTGTTGCACTTAGCTTCCTTTGACTGTTGTACTTAGTTTCCTTTGACTGTTGTATTTAGCTTCCTTTGTTGTACTTAGCTTCCTTTGACTGTTGCACTTAGCTTCCTTTGTTGTACTTAGCTTCCTTTGACTGTTGTACTTAGCTTCCTTTGACTGTTGTACTTAGCTTCCTTTGACTGTTGTACTTAGCTTCCTTTGACTGTTGTACTTAGCTTCCTTTGACTGTTGTACTTAGCTTCCTTTGACTTTGACTGTTGTACTTAGCTTCCTTTGACTGTTGTACTTAGCTTCCTTTGACTGTTGTACTTAGCTTCCTTTGACTGTTGTACTTAGCTTCCTTTGACTGTTGTACTTAGCTTCCTTTGACTTTGACTGTTGTACTTAGCTTCCTTTGACTGTTGTACTTAGCTTCCTTTGACTGTTGTACTTAGCTTCCTTTGACTGTTGTACTTAGCTTCCTTTGACTGTTGTACTTAGCTTCCTTTGACTGTTGTACTTAGCTTCCTTTGACTGTTGTACTTAGCTTCCTTTGACTGTTGTACTTAGCTTCCTTTGACTGTTGTACTTAGCTTCCTTTGACTGTTGTACTTAGCTTCCTTTGACTTTGACTGTTGTATTTAGCTTCCTTTGACTGTTGTACTTAGCTTCCTTTGACTGTTGTACTTAGCTTCCTTTGTTGTACTTAGCTTCCTTTGACTGTTGCACTTAGCTTCCTTTGACTGTTGTACTTAGCTTCCTTTGTTGTACTTAGCTTCCTTTGACTGTTGCACTTAGCTTCCTTTGACTGTTGTACTTAGCTTCCTTTGTTGTACTTAGCTTCCTTTGACTGTTGCACTTAGCTTCCTTTGACTGTTGTACTTAGCTTCCTTTGTTGTACTTAGCTTCCTTTGACTGTTGCACTTAGCTTCCTTTGACTGTTGTATTTAGCTTCCTTTGTTGTACTTAGCTTCCTTTGACTGTTGCACTTAGCTTCCTTTGACTGTTGTACTTAGCTTCCTTTGACTGTTGTACTTAGCTTCCTTTGTTGTACTTAGCTTCCTTTGACTGTTGCACTTAGCTTCCTTTGTTGTACTTAGCTTCCTTTGACTGTTGCACTTAGCTTCCTTTGACTGTTGTACTTAGCTTCCTTTGACTGTTGTACTTAGCTTCCTTTGTTGTACTTAGCTTCCTTTGACTGTTGCACTTAGCTTCCTTTGACTGTTGTACGTAGTTTCCTTTGACTGTTGTACTTAGCTTCCTTTGACTGTTGTACTTAGCTTCCTTTGACTGTTGTACTTAGTTTCCTGTGACTGTTGTACTTAGCTTCCTTTGACTGTTGTACTTAGTTTCCTTTGACTGTTGTACTTAGTTTCCTTTGACTGTTGTACTTAGTTTCCTTTGACTGTTGTACTTAGTTTCCTTTGACTGTTGTACTTAGCTTCCTTTGACTGTTGTACTTAGCTTCCTTCCTTGACATGTTCTTCATCGTCCTTACCCCCATCCCTCTGTTAGTGTTGTACAGCACAGAGGGTAGGCAAGCTGAAATACATAGGTGTGTGTGTATGTTGGTATTTGTGTGTTTTCTCCTTTTCTTCGTATGTATGAGCGTATGTTGGCATTTGTCTTTTCTCCTTTTTTTTTTCTTTTTGTAATGTATGAGCGTATGTTGGCATTTCTGCTTTTTCTCTTTTTCTTCATATATCATCATCATCATCAGGTGCCCTGCCGCATGGCGTTGTCGATCATGGACTTCTATCTGTCTCTATCTCTTGTTGCCTCAAGCATCTCTTCCACCCTCCTTGTCTTCAGCCACTCTGCAAGTCTGTCTAGTATTTTCTCCCTGGGTCTACCTGGTGCTCTCTTTCCCTCCAGCTTTCCCATTGTGACCAGGTGCTCCAAATCCCCTTTCCTCATAAAATGGCCTATAAATGTTGCCTGAGTTTTCGTAATCTTCCTTATGAATGATCTACCTGTGTCTGCCTCCATCAAGACTGTCTCGTGTGTTTTCTTTGCTGTCCATATATATGAGCATATATATGTTCTACTATGGAGACCCAGTCACAGCAAACAAAGACCAGGACGTCCAAAGAAGACCTTCATCGACCAACTGATGGATGATACGGGCTGTCAGTATGATGAACTACCTACTGCAGTGTCTGACAGAGAAGGATGGAAGAAACATGTCATGGATAGCCGAGCAAGCTCGACATGATGATGATGATGATTTATGCGGGCATTTGTGTGACTTTTCTCTTTTTCTTCATATGTGTGAGTGTATGTTGACGTTTGTCTGTCTTTTCTCTTTTTCTTTTTCTTTCAGAACAAAAAATCTTGTGTTTTGCAGGAAACCAGAGCGAACGCTGGAGGGTAAAATCCGTGTGACAGTTAACGTGGTCGGCAAGGGGGTCTTCTACGGCGTGGGGCGCAATTATCGTATTGCCAAGAGTGCTGCAGCCAAAAAGGCTCTGCGTTTTATCCGCAACATGCACATGGAGGGACAGATGTGAGACCTGTGATAGGTATGATATCCTAGCACAGGTGTGTGATCCTGGGACAGATGTTGAAGCCTAATTTAGATCCTTTGACAGGTGTGAGGTTTTGTGTGAGATTCTTCAGCAGGTGAGTTCCTGTGAAGATATAGAATTCTTCAACAGGTGTGAGATCCTTTGAAGATGTGAGATGTTTGACAGGTGTGAGATCCTGTGGGACAGGTGTGTGACATGTGTGGAGTCCTTTCTGAGATGCTGTGATGGTTGTAAAATGCCGTGTCAGCAGATTGGTGAAGGATTGGATCCTGTTAGTGTTCAGCCAGTGTGGGCAAGGCCAAGTAACTTGTTGAACGTTTCTTTTTAACTTGTAAACAAGTTGCTTGTTAAATGTTTAAATGTTTGTGTGTGTGTGTGTGTGACCTTTTCTTCTTTTACCTGTTAGGTAGATGGCTTGGTAAATTTTTGTTTAATTTTGTCTTGTGGCTTTTAGTCAGATTGATCAGTGATAAGTGTGGTTTGTCTGTGTGTGTTTCATATTGTGAGAACATTTACCTTGACCAAGCCCACGGTGTACAGGGAGAAAGTTTTTGTCAGTGTCTGTCTGTCTGTCTGTGTTTCATATTGTGAAAGCAGTGTACTCACCAAACCCACAATGTGCCATGATGGAATATTCTGCCAGTGTGTGTCTGTGTATGTGTTTCACATCATGAAAACATTGAATTCATGAAACCCACAGTATGCAGTAATATTTTGTCTATGTGTGTGATCCATATTGTGAGAGCGTTGAACTTCACCAAGCTCACTGTGTATAGTGATATTTTTGTTGTGTGTCTGTGTGTGTGTTTCAAATTGTGAAAGCATTGGATTTCACCAAGCTCGCTATATACGGTGATATTTTTGTTGAGTGTGTCTGTGTGTGTGTTTCATACTGGGAAAGTATTGAACTTCAACAAGCTCTCTGTGTATTAGATGTGTGTCTGTGTGTGTGTTTCATACTGGGAAAGTATTGAACTTCAACAAGCTCTCTGTGTATAGATGTGTGTCTGTGTTGTGTTTCGTATTGTAAGAATATTAAGTTTTACCAAGCTCGCAATGTACGTTGAAGAATAGTGTTGTCAGTGCGTTTCTTGTGTCCAAAAAAAAACAACAGAGGTTTAGGACATTATATTTATGACAGTATAGGCAATATACTCATGAGGTGGCCTTGCTGCCAACTTTACTTGTGTAGGTGGGCTATGATTTGATGTGTTTGGATGTGTAGTGTGTCAGTTTCATGTGTAGTGCTTGTTGATAGGTTGGATTGTGTCGTGTGTCGATTTTACATGTTGTGCTTGTTGATAGGTTGGATTGTGTCGTGTGTCAGTGTTACATGTTGTGCTTGTTGATAGGTTGGATTGTGTCGTGTGTCGGTTTTATGTTGTGCTTGTTGATAGGTTGGATTATGTCGTGTGTCAGTGTTACATGTTGTGCTTGTTGATAGGTTGGATTGTGTCGTGTGTCAGTGTTACATGTTGTGCTTGTTGATAGGTTGGATTGTGTCGTGTGTCAGTGTTACATGTTGTGCTTGTTGATAGGTTGGATTGTGTCGTGTGTCGGTTTTATATGTTGTGCTTGTTGATAGGTTGGATTGTGTCGTGTGTCAGTGTTACATGTTGTGCTTGTTGATAGGTTGGATTGTGTCGTGTGTCAGTGTTACATGTTGTGCTTGTTGATAGGTTGGATTGTGTCGTGTGTCGGTTTTATATGTTGTGCTTGTTGATGGGTTGGATTGTGTCGTGTGTCGATTTTACATGTTGTGCTTGTTGATAGGTTGGATTGTGTCCGTGTGTCAGTGTTACATGTTGTGCTTGTTGATATGGTTGGATTATGTCGTGTGTCAGTGTTACATGTTGTGCTTGTTGATGGGTTGGATTGTGTCGTGTGTCGGTTTTATGTTGTGCTTGTTGATAGGTTGGATTGTGTCGTGTGTCGGTTTTATATGTTGTGCTTGTTGATAGGTTGGATTGTGTAGTGCTGTGAAGGACAGGGGTGATGTGTTGTGTGTTTTGTGTGTGTGTGTGTGTGTGTGTGTGTGTGATTTCAAATACGTTTGATGGTGATCGTGTTGTGTGGTTTATCTAGTTATATGTGTGATATCTTCTGTCATTGCTTTTTATAGAATGGATGGAACAGTGAATTATAGTTGTGAAATTTTATGGATTTTTTTTTTTTTGGTGCAGCGTATTCCTGCTCTTAAAATATCCTTTTTTCTTTGCTTTTTTTTTTTTATTTAATTGATAGAATTCAGAGTTTCTGTAATTGTTTTAATGGTATGTGAAGACTTGGAAATTTCTTTACTAAAACTGGTTCTTGTGTTCTCATGTCTTGATTGTTCATCATTCCAGTCATTTGAGTAAAGATCTCCATTAAGCTGTATACAGTAATATAAAGATTACTTTTACATCTTGTCATCTGACAAGAGCCCTTTAGAAAAGCGTAAGTGCCAGGGGCAGACAGATGTAAAGCAAATAAATACCAACCTATACCAGGTTGATGAAAGGGACATTATTCTGTCAAAAAAATAATGAAAATAACGTTGCCTAAGGATAGTAGTGTTAGCTCCCTCTGGATCTGTTACTCATGCGACAAGAGTGTAATGTCAGATAAGGTACTGCAGACAACAACGTTTACAGTAAAATTCATGATACAAAATGTTTTGCATGTTTTTGGTAGATTCAGACACAGAGTAGAGAAGGCTTCATATTAATTATTACCAGTATACATTTGACGTCTGTCTGGAAAACAGAAGTGGAATGGTTGTTGCCCAGTACATGTACAAAATTACCATATGTTAATAGTCACACTAGCCAGGGAAACTGTACACTTACATATTCAAGCCAGAATGAAAGAGTCTGCATGATGTCATTGCTATAGACAACATCACAGTCAGTTGTTTTGAGCAGAGGAATTTCAACAGTCAGCTTATTGTGGATGTAAGCATTTACGTACAGCATCTTCTGGATGTAGTGTTTATAATCAACTTCAAGGCAAAGGCTGTTGTATTATTTTGCTAGTTTCTGTGTACATTTGAAAACTGACTGGGTTCTTTGATTTTCCACCGGAAGAGAATGTGTACAGGTTTTATCAGTGGCTTCTTTGATTTTCCACAGGAAAAATATATGTGTTTTATTAATGGGTTCTTTAAGTTTTCCGCAAGAAAAAAGTATGCACACAAGATGTTATTAAAATGGGTATTTTGATTTTCCAAAAGAGAAAAAAGATATTCAGAATTTCCATGCATTCTTTTCTGGTTTGACTGTGAAGAAATGATTGAAGTATATTTCTGCATCAGAATTCCCAAGTTGTGCATTCTTGACAGATTCTGGCGTTGTTCCAAGAAACTTGAGACTGAATCCCCAGATCTCGTTGTTTGTTCTTGTTATTAGGCCAGATGGCACAAGTATTGGTCAGGTGAATAAGAACTGTTTCTGTCTGTATAACGGTAAAAAGGGGGTCATGATGGATCAGAAATATTGATTGCTTTTTGTGCAACAACAGTAACCTTCTCTTGCATTAAACCATGTTACCCTATGTTTTTGTTGTGTGTGTGTGTGTGTGTGTGTGTGTTTCTATCTATGTGTGGCCTCAGCAGGGAAGGAAATATCACCGCAGTACAAGAAATCTGTGGTTTTGAGTATCTTTCACTTCTGATATGGCTGAACTTGAAGACTGATGTAAAAAAGATATAGATATAGATATACACTGGTGCTGCTTCAAAGTTTTAATGAATTTATTCCATGCTCAGAGAAAAACACATTCTGTGTTCAGTATCTTTATTTCTTAAGACCAGACCAAGAATGCATGACATAAAAGAATACTAAAAACATGTATAATTAACCCTTTCACTTCCTCACACTATCTGATGATCAGCCGTGATAGCAAGGCAAAAACTTAACCCTTTCACTCCATCACCCTGTCTAGCAGCATCTTGCAGGAAGCTGGTGGATAGAGTGAGGGAGTGAAAGGGTTAAGTTTTTGCGGTTTATGGACCTGTTGCAGGAGTAAAAGAGAGAAGCATAGCCGTTTCCTGAGGTCTTCTTAGCAAAACAAGTTGATGGTTCACAAATGATGCTGTTTAGAAAATTCACTGCACCTTTTCAAATCGTGTAAGATTCAAACTCGTTATGAAAAGTTTGTGTTTAAGCAGTAATGCTCTTTTGTTTTTCCTGATGAGACTGAAGGTGATAGATACTCCTTTGTCAGAGGGAGCCTTTTTCATTCTCTCTTGCAACAGATGGATCCAGGCATTTTCTGAAGGTTAAGTATGCTTATATCTAGTTCTGTCTTGCCTTTTGATTGAACTCTGAAAATAGTATTAAAAAGACAGGCAGTGTACATGATATCCAAACTTGTATTTTGTGCCTTTGTCTGGCACGGCCATACACACACAGAATGCATATGGTGACAGAAATTCACAAGGTGCTCACGGACTTTTGTTGTTCTTACATTTGCCTCACAATTATCTCCGTGAATGTCCAGGACTTTGTTCCATGTTTTAGTTGTTGAACACTTTTACTTTAAAAACGGACAATGACAATACTGAAATGATCGGGGCTTACGAATGGACTGTGTCTACAACACCCCCCTTTATGTGCCGGAATGATCATCCTCTAGATCGTGGGCACCAAAGGAAAGGAAGGACACAAGCTTCATTTAAATGCTTTTGAGTGTTACGACCTGCAGTTAGGTTACAGAGGCCAATCCGCTGTCAAAAATCATCAACACCCATGTGTGTCATGCATATATACTTTTCCCATGATTTTCCATGTTTTCATCATTCCTTTTTTTCTAGTAAGTGTGCTACAACCAAGTGTAGCAGAATTCAGACTTTATGGTAATACTGGTGTTTTTTGATAGCCCTGCTGTTACAGTTTCTCAGCTGCATGGAGATTAGCTTTGAGAAATGCGTGTGTGTTGCAAGTAAAGGTTTGTCTTGGTTTGCAGAACTTCATGTTTTTGTAAAAAGGGAGCTTATGGAACAGCTTGACCACCTTATTATTGCTGCCCCAGTTTATGCACTGCTTTATTGGCCTTTCCCTCATGCATGTTGTGGTGTATGAACTCACCACACCATTATCGTCGTCACAGGGTACCTCCATCATCAACTCATTATCATACACAGTTTCAGTTTAGTTTCTCAAGATTGTGTCTTAGCGCTCAGAATACATTTCATAAGCATTGATGCCACAGATGTTGTGTGATGAAGAAGATCCAGCCTTAAACATCACACAACTTGCCACCCTCACCACAACACTCCACCACCACCACCACCACACTACGTCCCCATGGACACATCAACACAGCACCACAGCAGTAATTGATATATACCCAGACCAACACTGACGAAAGTCAAAGGACAGTTTGGATCTGATGGATCACGGTCATCCTTCCAACACAGAGATACATTAAAGTGACAGATAACAGGATCCCCAGTGACATGGTGTGGTGATGTGATGTATCGTATGATGTGTTGTGATGTGTCCATATGATGTGATATAGGGTGTGATGTGATGTGGTGTTTTGTGATGTGTCCATATGATGTGATAAATGGTGTAATGTGATGTGCTGTGGTGCATCTTTGTCACCAGTCGTCCCTGTGAGTTGGCTTCTTTGGTATTTTGTTGTCTCCTGAGATTGTGTGTGTGTGTGTGAGGGTCTGTTTTCTGTTAAGAAGGAATACAGTCCTTTTTGTTGACTGGGAGCCCTGTTAATTTTTTTAAAGCAATGTTATTTTTTTCAGATGTGTGTATGTATGTTGTGCGGGCTGTGTATTGCTACATTCTCCATCTTTGGTGGCTGTGTGTGCTGGTTTCTGTTCCCATAAGCCACTGGACAATGACATGATTTAAGGATTTTGAATATGCACATTTAATGTTAACATGCATATACACACACAAAGAGGGGTTAGGTGCTAACAGATCTGCACATCTGTTGACCTGAGAGATTAGAACAATCAGAAGGTATGCTGGCAGGATCGAACTCAGATCTTCCAATTGAGAGACTGACACGGCCGGTCTGCACACATAGTGACTCTCATCATCATCATCGTCGTCGTCGTCATCATCATCGTCATCGTCGTCATTATCATCATCATCGTCTTCGTCATCATCATCATGGTGACTGTGGAAATCAGAAAATGTCCATTCTTTACCTACCAGGCGGAGGTGTCTTGGCGGATCGAACTCAGGACCTTCTGATTGGAGGTCCGAACTTTTGGATAAAGTGTTGATACAGACTCTGTGTGTGTGTGTATGTGGTTTATTTTATGATGATTACAGTCAACATATGAGAT
Source organism: Monoplex corrugatus (assembly GCA_030674185.1). Taxonomy (NCBI): domain Eukaryota; kingdom Metazoa; phylum Mollusca; class Gastropoda; order Littorinimorpha; family Ranellidae; genus Monoplex; species Monoplex corrugatus. The sequence continues at coordinate 101,152,275 of CM060308.1, read as the reverse complement.
AGAGTGATTATCATTAGTACATGTTGCCACGTGTGTTACCTGTGCGTTTTATGTCATGGTATGTAGCAGTCAGTGTAAATGTCTGTCTTGTGTGTGTGTGGCTGTGTCAGTGTGTTTTGTCTTGTCTTGTAATGGTTGTCTGCCCGTGAATATTACAGTGAACATGGCAGTCAGTGTAAATGTCTGTCTTGTCTGTGGCTCTGTCAGTATTTTTTTGTCTTGTAATGGTTGTCTGTCCGTGAATATTACAGTGAACATGGCAGTCAGTGTAAATGTCTGTCTTGTCTGTGGCTCTGTCAGTATGTTTTGTCTTGTAATGGTTGTCTGTCCGTGAATATTACAGTGAACATGGCAGTCAGTGTAAATGTCTGTCTTGTGTGTGTGTGGCTGTGTTTTTCTTGTCTTGTAATGGTTGTCTGCCCGTGAATATTACAGTGAACATGGCAGTCAGTGTAAATGTCTGTCTTGTGTGTGTGTGGCTGTGTCAGTGTGTTTTGTCTTGTCTTGTAATGGTTGTCTGCCCGTGAATATTACAGTGAACATAGCAGTCAGTATAAATGTCTGTCTTGTTGTCTGTGTCAGTGTGTTTTGTCTTGTAATGGTTGTCTGTCCGTGAATATTACAGTGAACATGGCAGTCAGTGTAAATGTCTGTCGTGTGTGTGGCTGTGTCAGTGTGTTTTGTCTTGTCTTGTAATGGTTGTCTGCCCGTGAACATTACAGTGAACATAGCAGTCAGTATAAATGTCTGTCTTGTGTGTGTGTCAGTGTGTTTTGTCTTGTAATGATTGTCTGCCCGTGAATATTACAGTGAACATGGCAGTCAGTATAAATGTCTGTCTTGTGTGTGTGTCAGTGTGTTTTGTCTTGTAATGGTTGTCTGCCCGTGAATATTACAGTGAACATGGCAGTCAGTATAAATGTCTGTCTTGTGTGTGTGTTTTGTCTTGTAATGATTGTCTGCCCGTGAATATTACAGTGAACATGGCAGTCAGTATAAATGTCTGTCTTGTGTGTGTGCTGTGTGTTTTGTCTTGTAATGGTTGTCTGCCCGTGAATATTACAGTGAACATGGCAGTCAGTATAAATGTCTGTCTTGTGTGTGTGTCAGTGTGTTTTGTCTTGTAATGGTTGTCTGCCCGTGAATATTACAGTGAACATGGCAGTCAGTATAAATGTCTGTCTTGTGTGTGTGTCAGTGTGTTTTGTCTTGTAATGGTTGTCTGCCCGTGAATATTATAGTGAACATGGCAGTCAGTATAAATGTCTGTCTTGTGTGTGTGTCAGTGTGTTTTGTCTTGTAATGTTGTCTGCCCGTGAATATTACAGTGAACATGGCAGTCAGTATAAATGTCTGTCTTGTGTGTGGTCAGTGTGTTTGTCTTGTAATGGTTGTCTGCCCGTGAATATTACAGTGAACATGGCAGTCAGTATAAATGTCTGTCTTGTTGTGTGTCAGTGTGTTTGTCTTGTAATGGTTGTCTGCCCGTGAATATTACAGTGAACATATCCGGTAAAAACATCATCAGGATACTTTATCACTGGCTCTTTGTCATGTTATCTCATGGTTTGTACACCATACATAAATGGCTGTGTGTTTGTCATGTTGTGGTTATATCATGTTGTATACAGTATGTGTACATGGCTGGCTATGTTTTGGTCATGTTGGGGTTATTAACCCTTTGACTCCTAGACCCTATCTATCAACTGCAAAAACTTAACCCTTTGACTCCCTCATCCTATCGGTGATAGGGTGAGAAAGTCAAAGGGTTATGTTTTTGCTTTACTGGCATGGTTGACAATACAGGATGCTGGTGGACAGAGTGCAGGAGTCAAAGGGTTAAAGCTCAGCGTCCTGTCAGTGTGTGTATACAGGTGCGCACGCACGTTGTTTTTGTTTCTGTGAATACTTGTATTCATTTATATTATTTGGTTCTGTTGTGGGTGGTTTTTTTTAACCCTTTGACTCCTGCACTCTGTACACCAGTATCCTCCATTGTCAACCATGCTAGCAAAGCAAAAACTTAACCCTTTGACTCCCTCATCCTGTCCACCAGCTTCCTGCAGGCAGCTGGTGGATAGGGTGAGGGAATTAAAGAGTTAAGCTTTTGCAGTTGGTGGATAGGATGCAGGAGGGTCAAAGGGTTAAATGTTGTGTACCTTTAAAGTGCACCAAGTATGTTTTTGACATGGTTGGTAAGCGTTATTTATTGTGTCATGTTTTACATTATTCATGTGACTTGGTGTTTAAATATATTGTGCCACATATGACAAGATCTTGTGTAGACAGGGTTCACAAGATAAGTGAAATATGTACATTGTTCTAGTGTATGTTGTTTGGTGTTTGACATTGTGATTTATAGGATGTGTGAAAACTGTATGTTATTCAAGTGTCTGTGTGTGTGTGTGTGTGTGTGTGTGTATGTTGTTTGGTGTTTGACATGTGATTTATAGGATGTGTGAAAACTACATTATTGAAATGTGTGTGTGTGTGTGTGTGTAGTGTGTGTGTGTGTGTATGTTGTTTGGTGTTTGACATTGTGATTTATAGGATGTGTGAAAACTACATTATTGAAATGTGTGTGTGTGTGTGTGTGTGTGTGTGTTGTTTGGTGTTTGACATTGTGATTTATAGGATGTGTGAAAACTGTATGTTATTCAAGTGTGGTGTGTTGTGTGTGTTGTGTGTGTGTGTGTGTGTGTGTGTGTGTGTGGGTGTGTTGTGTGTTGTTTGATGTTTGACATTGTGATTTATAGGATGTGTGAAAACTGTATGTTATTCAAGTGTGTGTGTGTGTGTGTGTGTGTCTGTGTGTGTGTGTGTGTGTGTGTGTGTGTGTGTGTGTGTGTGTGTGTGTGTATTGTTTGATGTTTGACATTGTGATTTATAGGATGTGTGAAAACTGTATGTTATTCAAGTGTGTGTGTGTGTGTGTGTGTGTGTGTGGAGAGAGAGAGAGAGAGAGTATGTGTGTGTGTGTGTGTATTGTTTGACATTGTGACTTATAGGATGTGTGAAAACTGTGTTATTCAAGTGTCTGTGTGTATGTGTGTGTGTGTGGAGAGAGAGAGAGAGAGTGTGTGTGTGTGTGTGTGTATTGTTTGACATTGTGACTTATAGGATGTGTGAAAACTGTGTTATTCAAGTGTCTGTGTGTGTATGTGTGTGTGTGTGGAGAGAGAGAGAGAGAGTGTGTGTGTGTGTGTGTGTATTGTTTGACATTGTGACTTATAGGATGTGTGAAAACTGTGTTATTCAAGTGTCTGTGTGTGTATGTATTGTTTGATGTTTGACATTGTGATTTATAGGATGTGTGAAAATGGTACGTGATACAAATGTCTTGGTGTATACATTGTGTGAACTTTTACTCTATTCAACAGACTTAATGTATGTATTGTGACATTCGACAGTGTATATATTGTGACATTTGACAGTGTGGTTCACCGTACATGTGAAGATTATCCCTTTGACTCTTGCAGGAAGCTGGTGGATAGGATGAAGGAATCAAAGGGTTAATTTTTTGCAGATGGTGGATAGGGTGCAGGAGTCAAAGGGTTATACTTTGTTCTGATGTCTTGGTGTAGGGGGCCTACATATTGTGTGAAGGTTTATATGATTCAAGTGTTCTGGAGTATTTACTGTATTCATCGTTTGACATTGTGGTGCAGTGTCTGTGAAGGTTGTATGTTATTGGAGCGTTTTGGCTTTTATACATTGTGCGACATTTGACATTGTGGTTTTCACGATGCTGTGAAAGTTGTTCATCATTCAGATATTTGTATACATGTATATTGTGCAACATTTGGCATTGTGGTTTTCACAGTATGAAAGGTTGTTGGTTATTTAAATAGTTTGGTGAATATATTGTTTGATGCCACAAGACAGGGTTCTCAGTATGTGGATTATGTGGATGACTCCACATAACCCTGCACCACACACGTGGTGTCATGGAACTTGCCCCCTGGTCATGAGAGAGGCCGTAAAACTGGCACCAATAAGGTCTGACATTGCCAACCAGCTTGTGAGTTGTCATGTAGTGCTATAGCTGTCCATTCCTAATACGTCTCTTAACCCTTAGCTGTTCACAAAGCTGGTAACCGCCCTGCAGAAGAATGTGCAGATCTGTTCGTAGTGGTTGAGATCGCCCGACCTTTTCCCGGCACATGTGTGGGGAATTTCCATCACTACTGGTCTTGCTGTCTTATCACACGTGTGGTTAGAATCTTGGTCAGTTTCGGGTTGAATGTTCTAAAAAATAGTACGAGCAATCTGGGATGCAAGGAACTTTCCATTCATTACTGAAAGACCTTGTACTGACGATGTGCTACATTCGAACGCGAATACTAGGAGCTAGCTTTACATCTAGCGGTGCAAATGCGAAAGGGTTCATCTTTAATACAGTGTATGTATGCAGTGTTAGTATAAACCATTTTCATATAGCACTATTTTCAAATAGTGTTAGTATAAAGTTTTCATATTGTTCTGTTCTGTAAGATTTGGATTCGCTGTGCATTACACATGATGAGACTTGTTAGTGGAGCGTGGAGAAGTTTGGCTGTTTGGTGAGCTGACATGTTGTACAGTCTGTATCTTTGTGTGTGTGTGTGTGTGTATACATGCTGGTTGTGTTCATGCTTCCATAAGCCAGTCATCGACGTGACTTACAGGATCTTTAACCTGCATGTTTGGTGTTCTGCGTAAGCCAGTCATCGACGTGACTTACAGGATCTTTAACCTGCATGTTTGGTGTTCTGCGTAAGCCAGTCATCGACGTGACTTACAGGATCTTTAACCTGCATGTTTGGTGTTCTGCGTAAGCCAGTCATCGACGTGACTTACAGGATCTTTAACCTGCATGTTTGGTGTTCTGCGTAAGCCAGTCATCGACGTGACTTACAGGATCTTTAACCTGCATGTTTGGTGTTCTGCGTAAGCCAGTCATCGACGTGACTTACAGGATCTTTAACCTGCATGTTTGGTGTTCTGCGTAAGCCAGTCATCGACGTGACTTACAGGATCTTTAACCTGCATGTTTGGTGTTCTGCGTAAGCCAGTCATCGACGTGACTTACAGGATCTTTAACCTGCATGTTTGGTGTTCTGCGTAAGCCAGTCATCGACGCGACTTACAGGATCTTTAACCTGCATGTTTGGTGTTCTGCGTAAGCCAGTCATCGACGCGACTTACAGGATCTTTAACCTGCATGTTTGGTGTTCTGCGTAAGCCAGTCATCGACGCGACTTACAGGATCTTTAACCTGCATGTTTGGTGTTCTGCGTAAGCCAGTCATCGACGTGACTTACAGGATCTTTAACCTGCATGTTTGGTGTTCTGCGTAAGCCAGTCATCGACGCGACTTACAGGATCTTTAACCTGCATGTTTGGTGTTCTGCGTAAGCCAGTCATCGACGCGACTTACAGGATCTTTAACCTGCATGTTTGGTGTTCTGCGTAAGCCAGTCATCGACGCGACTTACAGGATCTTTAACCTGCATGTTTGGTGTTCTGCGTAAGCCAGTCATCGACGCGACTTACAGGATCTTTAACCTGCATGTTTGGTGTTCTGCGTAATCCAGTCATCGACGCGACTTACAGGATCTTTAACCTGCATGTTTGGTGTTCTGCGTAAGCCAGTCATCGACGCGACTTACAGGATCTTTAACCTGCATGTTTGGTGTTCTTGCTTGGGATTTAGCAGGGCTTAAAACGTTCCGCATCTGGGCGGAATTCAGCGATTTCGGTTTTGTCAAGTAAAAAAAAACAACAAAAAACAACAACAAAACAAAAGTAGCAAGGCATCCGTGATCGGCTTGCAAGCGTTCATAGCAACGGCGCGCAAGTTATGGCCCTTGATTTGACCCCGAACCCCCCTAGTTTCAGTGGGTTTTTTCCTTCCTGTTTTAAGCCCTGATTTAGGCATCAGCAGGTTTCCACACATGTTGAACATGGAAAAAATCTCCACCCTTTACCCATCAGATGGAGGTGTCTAGAAGGACCAAATCTTCTGTATGGAGGTCTGGTGTTTACCCACTGGGTCTAGAACTAGTAGAAGAGTCAAACCTTCTGTGTAGAAGTCTGGTGTTTACCCACTGGGTCTAGAAGAGTCAAACCTTCTGTGTAGAAGTCTGGTGTTTACCCACTGGGTCTAGAAGAGTCAAACCTTCTGTGTAGAAGTCTGGTGTTTACCCACTGGGTCTAGAAGGGTCAGACCTTCTGTATAGAAGTCTGGTGTTTATCCACTGGGTCTAGAAGGGTCAGACCTTCTGTATAGAAGTCTGGTGTTTACCCACTGGGTCTAGAAGAGTCAAACCTTCTGTGTAGAAGTCTGGTGTTTACCCACTGGGTCTAGAAGGGTCAGACCTTCTGTATAGAAGTCTGGTGTTTACCCACTGGGTCTAGAAGAGTCAAACCTTCTGTATAGAAGTCTGGTGTTTACCCACTATGTCTAGAAGGACCAAACTTTCTGTATAGAAGTCTGGTGTTTACCCACTATGTCTAGAAGAGTCAAACCTTCTATAAAGAAGTCTGGTGTTTACCCACTGGGTCTAGAAGGGTCCAAGCAAGGAACTTCTGCATGTGTCAGTTGTCAACTAGTAGTAGTCTAGTTGTCCATTCCTAAGGCATTTCAGTAAAACATATAATTATGTATGTGTGTTGTATGACATACTTGTGTTTAACAGTAGTGACATGTGTGTGTGTTGTATGACATACTTGTGTTTAACCCGTTCAGTGCTTCCGACCGAATATTCGGTCGAAAGAAACGTATGCCTTCAGTGCCACCAACCGAATATTCAGTTGGCGACTTTTCCTATTTTTAGCCAGAAAACCCCAACGCTTTCAGTGATGTATGAGATATTTACGGAAACTTTAGGATTCCCTCTCACGTCGATGCTAATTATGTATGTGTGACGTTTTACGGTCTTTTCTGCCCGTGCGGTTGAAAATGTGACCCCCTACAGCTGATTACTATCCAGCGAGTGTAAACAATGGCGGACGGACTCGCTTCGACACCAAGCATCGATTGGACCCGAAAAACAACTTCTGCAGCAAAAGAAGTTGCAGAAATCATTACTTGTGGAGCTGATTCTGATTTGCAGTCTGTCGATAAGAGTGAAAATGACAGTAATTTAGCACATGCAGGCAAGATTTCGGTGTTGATGTCCGAAGTCTGACTTGACCCAGATACGAGTCGAAGTGGACATTACTAGCACTGGCGATCGTAAAAACGAAAGTACTGCCGCTCCTGGTATGTTGTAAAGTATACTGAACAAGAAAATTTATAGTGTTGTGGGGTTTTCTGGGCTGGATGAAGAGATATGAATTTTTTAAAATTTTAAGTCGAGACGTTTAAAACTCCGTGGCACAGGCGATTCACCTTTATATTTACACTTTGGCAGCGAAGGGGTTAACAGTAGTGACATGTATGTGTGTTGTATGACATACTTATGTTTAACAGTAGTGACGTTCCTGTTTGTGTTGATGTATTTTTGCTATAGCTGGCAGTTTATGTCTGGTGCATGTAATTTACATTGTTTGTATCGATGTTTGTACTGTGACCTGTCTTGTCTAATGGAGGGAGAGAGCTATGGAATTATTTAAACTTTAGTAAGTTACCTTGTTCTTTATCTTCATAGTAAGTTACCTTGTTCTTTTACCTTCATAGTAAGTTACCTTGTTCTTTTATTTCATAGTAAGTTACCTTGTTCTTTTACCTCATAGTAAGTTACCTTGTTCTTTTATCTTCATAGTAAGTTACCTTGTTCTTTACCTTCATAGTAAGTTACCTTGTTCTTTTACCTTCATAGTAAGTTACCTTGTTCTTTTATCTTCATAGTAAGTTACCTTGTTCTTTTATCTTCATAGTAAGTTACCTTCTTCTTTTATCTTCATAGTAAGTTACCTTCTTCTTTTATCTTCATATAAGTTACCTTGTTCTTTATCTCATAGTAAGTTACTTGTTCTTTTATCTTCATAGTAAGTTACCTTGTTCTTTTATCTTCATAGTAAGTTACCTTGTTCTTTTATCTTCATAGTTAGTTACCTTGTTCTTTATCTTCATAGTTAGTTACCTTGTTCTTTTATCTTCATAGTAAGTTACCTTCTTCTTTTATCTTCATAGTAAGTTACCTTGTTCTTTTATCTTCATAGTAAGTTACCTTCTTCTTTTATCTTCATAGTAAGTTACCTTGTTCTTTTATCTTCATAGTAAGTTACCTTGTTCTTTTATCTTCATAGTAAGTTACCTTCTTCTTTTATCTTTGTTGTTGAATGTCTTTTGCCTTCGTAAGGTACCTTGTATGTTGTCTTGTCTTGTCTGATGAAAGGATTGAGTTGTTGAACGGTTTAAGGCCCTAGTGTGGCCCTTGTCCTGTCTTGTCTAATGGAGGGTTAGTGTTGTTGAACGGTTTAGGGCCCTCGTGTGGCCTTTGTTCTCTGTCTTGTCTAATGGTTAGTAGTTGTATGGTTTAGGGCCCTAGTGTGGCCCTTGTTCTGTCTTGTCTGATGGAGGGTTAGTAGTTGTATGGTTTAAGGCCCTAGTGTGGCCCTTGTTCTGTCTTGTCTGATGGAGGGTTAGTAGTTGTATGGTTTAGGCCCTAGTGTGGCCCTTGTTCTGTCTTGTCTGATGGAGGTTAGTAGTTGTATGGTTTAGGCCCTAGTGTGGCCCTTGTTCTGTCTTGTCTGATGGAGGGTTAGTAGTTGTATGGTTTAGGGCCCTAGTGTGGCCCTTGTTCTGTCTTGTCTGATGGAGGGTTAGTAGTTGTATGGTTTAGGGCCCTAGTGTGGCCCTTGTTCTGTCTTGTCTAATGTAGGGTTAGTAGTTGTATGGTTTAGGGCCCTAGTGTGGCCCTTGTTCTGTCTTGTCTGATGGAGGGTTAGTAGTTGTATGGTTTAGGGCCCTAGTGTGGCCCTTGTTCTGTCTTGTCTGATGGAGGGTTAGTAGTTGTATGGTTTAGGGCTCTAGTGTGGCCCTTGTTCTCGTTTTGTCTGATGGAGGGTTAGTAGTTGTATGGTTTAGGGCCCTAGTGTGGCCCTTGTTCTGTCTTGTCTGATGGAGGGTTAGTAGTTGTATGGTTTAAGGCCCTAGTGTGGCCCTTGTTCTGTCTTGTCTGATGGAGGGTTAGTAGTTGTATGGTTTAAGGCCCTAGTGTGGCCCTTGTTCTGTCTTGTCTGATGGAGGGTTAGTAGTTGTATGGTTTAAGGCCCTAGTGTGGCCCTTGTTCTGTCTTGTCTGATGGAGGGTTAGTTGTTGTATGGTTTAGGGTCCTAGTGTGGCCCTTGTTCTGTGTCTTGTCTGATGGAGGGTTAGTAGTTGTATGGTTTAAGGCCCTAGTGTGGCCCTTGTTCTCTGTCTTGTCTGATGGAGGGTTAGTAGTTGTATGGTTTAGGGCCCTCGTGTGGCCTTTGTTCTCTGTCTTGTCTAATGGTTAGTAGTTGTATGGTTTAAGGCCCTAGTGTGGCCCTTGTTCTGTCTTGTCTGATGGAGGGTTAGTAGTTGTATGGTTTAAGGCCCTAGTGTGGCCCTTGTTCTGTCTTGTCTGATGGAGGGTTAGTAGTTGTATGGTTTAAGGCCCTAGTGTGGCCCTTGTTCTGTCTTGTCTGATGGAGGGTTAGTAGTTGTATGGTTTAAGGCCCTAGTGTGGCCCTTGTTCTGTCTTGTCTGATGGAGGGTTAGTAGTTGTATGGTTTAAGGCCCTAGTGTGGCCCTTGTTCTGTCTTGTCTGATGGAGGGTTAGTAGTTGTATGGTTTAGGGCCCTAGTGTGGCCCTTGTTCTGTCTTGTCTGATGGAGGGTTAGTAGTTGTATGGTTTAGGGTCCTAGTGTGGCCCTTGTTCTGTCTTGTCTGATGGAGGGTTAGTAGTTGTATGGTTTAAGGCCCTATGTGGCCCTTGTTCTGTGTCTTGTCTGATGGAGGGTTAGTAGTTGTATGGTTTAAGGCCCTAGTGTGGCCCTTGTTCTGTCTTGTCTGATGGAGGGTTAGTAGTTGTATGGTTTAGGGCCCTAGTGTGGCCCTTGTTCTGTCTTGTCTAATGGAGGGTTAGTAGTTGTATGGTTTAAGGCCCTAGTGTGGCCCTTGTTCTGTGTCTTGTCTGATGGAGGGTTAGTAGTTGTATGGTTTAAGGCCCTAGTGTGGCCCTTGTTCTGTCTTGTCTGATGGAGGGTTAGTAGTTGTATGGTTTAGGGCCCTAGTGTGGCCCTTGTTCTGTCTTGTCTGATGGAGGGTTAGTAGTTGTATGGTTTAAGGCCCTAGTGTGGCCCTTGTTCTGTCTTGTCTAATGGAGGGTTAGTAGTTGTATGGTTTAGGGTCCTAGTGTGGCCCTTGTTCTGTCTTGTCTGATGGAGAGTTAGTAGTTGTATGGTTTAGGGCCCTAGTGTGGCCCTTGTTCTGTCTTGTCTAATGGAGGGTTAGTAGTTGTATGGTTTAGGGCCCTAGTGTGGCCCTTGTTCTGTCTTGTCTGATGGAGGGTTAGTAGTTGTATGGTTTAGGGCCCTAGTGTGGCCCTTGTTCTGTCTTGTCTGATGGAGGGTTAGTAGTTGTATGGTTTAAGGCCCTAGTGTGGCCCTTGTTCTGTCTTGTCTGATGGAGGGTTAGTAGTTGTATGGTTTAAGGCCCTAGTGTGGCCCTTGTTCTGTCTTGTCTGATGGAGGGTTAGTAGTTGTATGGTTTAAGGCCCTAGTGTGGCCCTTGTTCTGTCTTGTCTGATGGAGGGTTAGTAGTTGTATGGTTTAGGGCCCTAGTGTGGCCCTTGTTCTGTGTCTTGTCTGATGGAGGGTTGTAGTTGTTATGGTTTAAGGCCCTAGTGTGGCCCTTGTTCTGTCTTGTCTGATGGAGGGTTAGTAGTTGTATGGTTTAAGGCCCTAGGCAGGCAGGTACATTGTACTTTGATCTTGTCTAATGTAGAGGTAGAGCTGTGCAATGATTCTGAGATACATTGTAGGCCTACTTTGATCTTGTCTAATGGAACGGTTGAGATGTGGAGGATTTAGATAGGGTACCATGTACTTTGGTCTTGTCTAATGGAACGGTTGAACTATGGAATGATTTAGGGACTAATAGGATCTGTTGTACTTTGGTCTTGTCTAATGGACGGGTAGAATTATTGCATAATTCAGATCCTAGTAGGATTCCTTGTACTTTGGTCTGTCTTATGTAATGGATTGAGCTTGGGAATGATTTAGGGCAATGGGAGGGTAACAGTGTCTTATTCTGGTGGAAATGCTGTTTTGTTGTTAATATTTCTAGTCATTTTCATGGAATCCAACATGTTTTTTCAAGGTAAATTCATGATTTTCCATCCATTGAAAGCCTCAGGGCTTATTCTCAAGATGTGTCCAAATCCATTCAAAAAATGTGGGATGTTTTGTGTGTGTGTGTGTGTGTGTATGTGTGTGCGTGCGCAGAATGAGTTTGTCAGTTGCTATAAACCCATGATCAATTTATATTCCCAAATGAAAATCATAGAATCCATTGACTATGGAATATCAGGGAGCATGCATTAGCTGGAGTTGCTTGTGGAAAGCTTTATTTCAGTATATTGCATTAAGTGAAGTTACTGGTGGAAACAGGAAAGTGTTATTTCAGTATATTGCATTAGGTGAAGTTACAGGTGGAAAGCTTTATTTCAGTATATTGCATTAAGTGAAGTTACTGGTGGAAACAGGAAAGTGTTATTTCAGTATATTGCATTAGGTGAAGTTGCAGGTGGAAAGCTTTATTTCAGATAGATAGTACAGATTGCTTTAATGCAGGTGGTGGCTGTGGATAGCATTTTATGAAGAGGCCTGGCACCATTGTGTTTGGTGGAATCTCCAGACCTCTCCAGGACACAGGTAATTTATTGAATGAAGTAACAAGGTCAGGTTGAGGACCATGCCTGGGGGGGGGGGGGGGGGGGGGGTTAAAGCAGTGTACAGCAATTAGAAGAGAAGTGATTTTGTGTGGAGGTTGCTGGACATTGATGGTGGAGGATGAATTTCACCCAGTGTAGTGAGCAATCAGATGAGAAGATTGACAGTGGTTTATGTGGTTTGTTAAGGGAGAGCATGACAGTGGTTTATGTGGAGGTTTGTTAAGGGGAGAGCATGACAGTGGTTTATGTGGAGGTTTGTTAAGGGGAGAGCATGACAGTGGTTTATGTGGTTTGTTAAGGGGAGAGCATGACAGTGGTTTATGTGGAGGTTTGTTAAGGGGAGAGCATGACAGTGGTTTATGTGGAGGTTTGTTAAGGGGAGAGCATGACTGGTTTATGTGGAGGTTTAAGGGTTAATTGGAGAGCATGACAGTGGTTTATGTGGTTTGTTAAGGGTTAAGTGGAGAGCATGACAGTGGTTTATGTGGAGGTATGTTAAGGGTTAAGTGGGGAGCATGACAGTGGTTTATGTGGAGGTTAAGTGGAGAGCATGACAGTGGTTTATGTGGAGGTTTGTTAAGGGTTAAGTGGAGAGCATGACAGTGGTTTATGTGGAGGTTTGTGAAGGGTTAAGGGAAGAACATGATAGTGGTTCATGTGGTTTGTTAACCCTTTGACTCCCGCACCCTATCCATCGACTGCAAAAAATTAACCCTTTGACTTTCTCACCCTATCTACCAGCTTCCTGCAGGAAGCTGGTGGACAGGGTGAGGGAGTCAAAGGGTTAAGTTTTTGTTTTGCTAGCATGGTTGAAGATGCAAGATGCTGGTGGACAGGATGCGGGAGTCAAAGGGTTAAGGGGAGAACATGATAGTGGTTTTATGTGGAGGTTTGTTAAGGGGAGAGCATGACAGTGGTTTTATGTGGAGGTTTGTGAAAAGTTCAGGGGAGAGCATGATGGTGGTTTTATGTGGAGGTTTGTGAAGGGTTAAGTGGAGAGCATGACAGTGGTTTTATGTGGAGGTTTGTGAAAAGTTATGGGTTCAAGCATGATGGTGGTTTTATGTGGAGGTTTGTGAAGGTATGTTCATCGGTCAGTATGTCCATCTGATTGTGAAAGATGTTTGCAAACCTCAAAACAGAAACTATTAGTTTGTTTGCTGGAGCCATCCGAGTCTAGACTTATTTTCCATGGCTCAGATACAGACATAAACTCAGCAGACCGTGTAAAGGTGGTCACAGTTTGTGTGGTGACCTTTCACCACCAGAGTTCATTATAGACATGTGTTACATGGTGGATCTTCTTTGTCCAGTTATCTGTACTTGTGTATCATGTGGTGGATCTTCTTTGTCCAGTTATCTGTACTTGTGTATCATATGGTGGATCTTCTTTGTCCAGTTATCTGTACTTGTGTATCATATGGTGGATCGTCTTTGTCCAGTTATCTGTACTTGTGTATCATATGGTGGATCTTCTTTGTCCAGTTATCTGTACTTGTGTATCATATGGTGGATCGTCTTTGTCCAGTTATCTGTACTTGTGTATCATATGGTGGATCTTCTTTGTCCAGTTATCTGCACTTGTGTATCATATGGTGGATCGTCTTTGTCCAGTTATCTGTACTTGTGTATCATATGGTGGATCTTCTTTGTCCAGTTATCTATACTTGTGTATCATATGGTGGATCGTCTTTGTCCAGTTATCTGTAATAATGTGTATCATATGGTGGATCTTCTTTGTCCATTTGTGAACTTCAGCCCTAATATAGGTTGTATGGTCAGCTGGATACTCGAAACATGAATTGAATCAGGTCTTCCTGCTCTCCTAGTGTTGTTACTGAATAGTCACACCTTTTTTAACTCATTGCATTTATTTCAGTGTGTGTGCCATTGGCAGATTTTTGTATTTTTCCTCTAATGTTAGTATTCTACTAATTGTGCGCTATAGTCAGATTTCTTACTTTTAATAGTTCAACTGATCATGTGCTGAATTTGTCAGAGTTGTTTCTTCACCTAAAAACTTGTTCCCTTTGTTAAACTACACCTGGTGTTGTTGTCATGTTGCCCGTCGTTAATTGTGATGGTGAGTTCACGCAGGTACTCCGTGCTTTGTGATGATTAGGTCATGCGTTAATGTGATGATTAGGTCATGTGTGATTGTGATGATTAGGTCATGTGTTATTGTGATGATTAGGTCATGTGTGATTGTGATGATTAGGTCATGTGTGATTGTGATGATTAGGTCATGTGTGATTGTGATGATTAGGTCATGTGTGATTGTGATGATTAGGTCATGTGTGATTGTGATGATTAGGTTATGTGTGATTGTGATGATTAGGTCATGTGTGATTGTGATGATTAGGTTATGTGATTGTGATGATTAGGTCATGTGTGATTGTGATGATTAGGTCATGTGTTTGTGATGATTAGGTCATGTGTGATTGTGATGATTAGGTCATGTGTGATTGTGATGATTAGGTCATGTGATGATTAGGTCATGTGTGTTTGTGATGATTAGGTCATGTGTGATTGTGATGATTAGGTCATGTGATGATTAGGTCATGTGTGTTTGTGATGATTAGGTCATGTGTGATTGTGATGATTAGGTCATGTGTGATTGTGATGATTAGGTCATGTGTGTTTGTGATGATTATGTTATGTGTGTTTGTGATGATTAGGTCATGTGTGATTGTGATGATTAGGTCATGTGTGATTGTGATGATTAGGTCATGTGATGATTAGGTCATGTGTGATTGTGATGATTAGGTCATGTGTGATTGTGATTAGGTCATGTGTGATTGTGATGATTAGGTCATGTTTTTGTGATTAGGTCATGTGTGATCATGATGATTAGGTCATGTGTGATTGTGATGATTAGGTCATGTGTGATTGTGATGATTAGGTCATGTGTGATTGTGATGATTAGGTCATGTGTTATTGTGATGATTAGATCATGTGTTATTGTGATGATTAGGTCATGTGTGATCGTGTCATGTGTTATTGTGTCATGTGTTATTGTGATGATTAGGTCAAGAATTTCTTCTCCGTCTCTTTTCTACATTGTGACATAGATATCGTGATGGAATAAAGAATATATCAATGAGAAAAACAACTTTTTTAAGCATCATAATTTGTCTGTCGCACACAAAAACACATGCACTGACTCGCTCCGTCTTTTCAAAATATTTCATCAGGATGTCACAAGCGGTGTAAATCAATCATGTTAATTTACAAATTGTCGTTTTCATCATTCACTGAGGTACAAGAATTAAATATTATGTGGCATCAGATCTGACATTTAGAATGAAAGACCAAAAAAATATTGTAAAAATGCACAAATGCAGAAGATAGCAACAACTACGGACAAACATAAAGATCAGTTGACATTTTTTTTAAAAAGTTCTTAAACTATATACGCACATTTGAAAAATGTATGCAAAAGAAATAACATAAAAACTGGGTAAATAAGCTGTACTAACTTGTAACCCTTTGACTCCCACACCCTGTCCACCAGCATCCTACACTGTCAGCCATTATCAGCTTCCTGCAGGAAGCTGGTGGATAGGGTGAGGAAGTCAAAGGGTTAAGTTTGTGCAGTTGGTTGACAGGGTGCAGAAGTCAAAGGGTTAAATCTCTGTTCACACCAACACCAATGACCATAAGGTGAACGGTGAATACTGCATGCACATCCTGAAGGCACACTCACACTGGAAAAGACCAACAAGCTGAAACAAAGAAACTAAACTCAACACAGTTTTCCCTGACCAATGACACACCATTCATTAAAGCCACACTCACATCAGGTCAGATGGCGCCACTTCCACACACGCACAACTGCGCAGTGTTCATATAAGACCCCAAGAGAAGTGGGAACTTGGGTGTGTGTACAAACACCAACAAGCTGCCCTTAAACCAACACTTCACAATGTTGTGTGAGTGTACGGTCACCAAACAGCTTTCAAAGGACACTGGCTACCCTCGGATCAATGACTCACCAGCCTGTGCTACAGACTAAGACAGGATCTGTAAAACACTAACATGACACCACCACCAACCTGTGCTACAGACTGAGACAGGATCTGTAAAACACTAACACCACACCACCACCAACCTGTGCTACAGACCGAGACAGGATCTGTAAAACACTAACACCACACCACCACCAACCTGTGCTACAGACTGAGACAGGATCTGTAAAACACTAACACCACCACACCACCACCAGCCTGTGCTACAGACCGAGACAGGATCTGTAAAACACTAACACCACACCACCACCACCAACCTGTGCTACAGACTGAGACAGGATCTGTAAAACACTAACACCACACCACCACCACCCTGTGCTACAGACTGAGACAGGATCTGTAAAACGCTAACACCACCACACCACCACCCTGTGCTAAAGACAGAGACAGGATCTGTAAAACACTAACACCACACCACCACCACCAGCCTGTGCTACAGACTGAGACAGGATCTGTAAAACGCTAACACCACACCACCACCACCCTGTGCTAAAGACAGAGACAGGATCTGTAAAACACTAACACCACCACACCACCACCAGCCTGTGCTAAAGACAGAGACAGGATCTGTAAAACACTAACACCACACCACCACCACCCTGTGCTAAAGACAGAGACAGGATCTGTAAAACACTAACACCACCACACCACCACCACCCTGTGCAAAAGACAGAGACAGGATCTGTAAAACACTAACACCACACCACCACCACCCTGTGCTAAAGACAGAGACAGGATCTGTAAAACACTAACACCACACCACCACCACCCTGTGCTAAAGACAGAGACAGGATCTGTAAAACACTAACACCACACCACCACCACCACCCTGTGCTAAAGACAGAGACAGGATCTGTAAAACACTAACACCACACCACCACCACCACCCTGTGCTAAAGACAGAGACAGGATCTGTAAAACACTAACACCACACCACCACCACCCTGTGCTACAGACCGAGACAGGATCTGTAAAACGCTAACACCACACCACCAGACAAATGTAGCATTCAGATGGGCAGCACGGGCAAGTCTTTCTGTCACAGACTGGATTGAACTCAAGACATCAGATCTCGTGCCCACAGCTCTGTCAGAATGGCCAGCCAGCCTAAAAAAAATATAAAAAAAGACTGGTCTGCCCAAGGATCAAATCCATAGAAAGCATTAATTTAAATGATCCATCCATAAATGTTTCTTCAGTCCTTTGACTGCTTCACCCTATCCACTATCATCCTGCATCATCCTCAATGACAGCAAAGCAAAAACTTAACCCTTTGACTCCTTCACCCTACCCACTATCATCCTGCACATCAATGACAGCAAAGCAAAAACTTAACCCTTTGACTCCTTCACCCTACCACACTATCATCCTGCACATCAATGACAGCAAAGCAAAAACTTAACCCTTTGACTCCTTCACCCTATCCACTATCATCTTGCACATCATCAATAATAGCAAAGCAAAAATTAACCCTTCGACTCCTTCACCCTATCCACTGTCATCCTGCATCATCATCAATGACAGCAAAGCAGAAACTTAACCCTTTGACTACCTTATCCAATCCACTATCATCTTGATAGCAGAGCAAAAAACTTAACCCATTGACTCCCTCACCATATCCACTGTCATCCTGCATGTCATCAATTACAGCAAAGCAAAAACTTAACCCTTCGACTTCTTTACCCTATCCACCAGCTTCCTTCAGGAAACTGGTGGATATTAAGGAAGCTGGTGGATAGGGTGAGGAAGTCAAAGGGTTGTTTTTGCAGCAGGTGGATAGAGTGCAGGAGTCAAAGGGTTAAATGGTCCATCCCTAAACACTGGTAATTCAATAAATGGCATTGATTAAAATCATCCATCCCTTAAACAATGTTAACTCAAATGACCCATCCACACACGGTAATTTCCAAGCATAAACACGATCACTACCCACACACTCAGTTCACTGATAATCCTCTCCCCCTATTCCCCAAAAGAGCACATTAAAAAAAAACACACACATCAAAGAGCAGATACAAACATTACATTACAAAACCAGCCACTGTCACACACACACACAAAAAAAACAAAAAACAACTGGAATGTGCTGTATCAACGAGTAGGAGAAAAGGTGGAAAAAATACACAAAATACATGAAGATACGGAAAGACAAAATTCACATCACTTAAGAAAAACATGAGTTCATATTTGTGGTGTTTGATATGACTTACTGAAACACCAACATTAAAAAAATCTAGTACAAAAGCACACTCCACTCGAAAACAAATTGTTTGTGCCATTCAGCTGGATGACTAAAAAGAGCCAGGTTCACGGGCACAATGACAGAAGATCAGCGACATACCGAACAGCATCTTTTCTGAGATTATGTGACAGGCATTTACCAAATACTTCATATCTGTTTGTGACATAATAAATATAGAGATTTTATGGCAAAACACACATCACATACACATACACACACACACATACACACACACAACATACACACACAACACATACACACAACACAACACATCACACACACACACACATACACACACACACACACACACATACACACACACACAACACATTACACACACACACAAACACACACACACACACAACACATGTACACACACACACAGCACCACACACACACACACACACACCACACACACACATACACACACGCACACACACACACACACACACCGTCTAATATCACTTATAGTGAAAAGATGTTAAATTAAAGAACGAACACACACACACAACACATGTACACACACACACACACACACAACACATGTACACACACACACACAACACATGTACACACACACACACACAACACATGTACACACACACACACACAACACATGTACACACACACACACACACACACACACACACACAAAACAAGGTTGTCCCATAATGTGAAGCTGATGGGGAGGGAGGTGATAGAGATCTCAACACGTATCAGGGCCAGCATTGCAAGAATGTGTCCATCTCCTCTCCCTCGCTAATTTATCTTTTCCTAACTGTGAAGACAGCCAGGTCCCCAGTCACAGCTGGGCAGACTGGTGGCCAGCCACACACACACCACACACACACACACACACACACACACACACACACACACACACACAAAATAAAGTTCCACAGGCGTGATTTAGTCATGCTGGCAGATAGGAAGACAAGTACTCCACCTCTGCACCAACACTGGAAGGCAAGTGCCTTAAAAACAGTCCACAGAACAAAAACAACAAAGAAAAATCCACATGACTACAATTAAACATTGGTGAAAAAAAAAAAAAAAAGCGCTACTCAGAACCATACAACATACACAGGCATACCCAACTAGACACAAGTTGGTTCAATTTCAGTTTCTCAAGACGACGTCTCCGTGCTTAGAATGAATTCCATATGCACTAACGTCACAGGTGCCACATGATAGTAATCATGATACAAGCCTGATAGTAATCATGATACAAGCTTTAACCCTTTGACTCCCAGACCCTCCTCATCAGCATCATGCATTGCCAATCTTGCTAGCAAAGCAAAAACTTAACCCTTGGATTGCCTCACCCTATCCACCAGCTTCCTGCAGGAAGCTGGTGGATAGGGTGAGGCAATCCAACGATTAAGTTTTTGCAGTTGGTGGATAGGGTGCGGGAGTCAAAGGGTTAAGCCTGCACATAAACCCATGAGCTGGCCAGGTCCTGAGGTCGTGCCTAGCCTACGTTTTGCATCAGGTGAACAAGGACAAGGACTGTATGAGAACCTGAACAGACGATAATTATGTTTGTTATTGTGATAACATGATGATAACTGATGCCATGACACATCACCATGTATCATGTGCCACCATCACACAACAACTGAGTCAATCCTGAATGATGCAAGGCAAAGTCAATGACATGATGTTTATCACACCAGCTCACAAGGTTTTGTCTGTAAAAGCAAAGTCAGTGGCATGATGGCTCATCATAACATTTCCAACAATAGTGGTATCACAGATTAGTGGGACATACACTGCCATCAAGCTCGCTCTTTGTTCACTTCACATCTGATGATCACCTGACAAAAACAGTTCTGGACATACCTTGCCATCAAGCTCGCTCTTTGTTCACTTCACATCTGATGATCACCTGACAAAAACAGTTCTGGACATACCTTGCCATCAAGCTCGCTCTTTGTTCACTTCACATCTGATGATCACCTGACAAAAACAGTTCTGGACATACCTTGCCATCAAGCTCGCTCTTTGTTCACTTCACATCTGATGATCACCTGACAAAAACAGTTCTGGACATACCTTGCCATCAAGCTCGCTCTTTGTTCACTTCACATCTGATGATCACCTGACAAAAACAGTTCCACAAACTCATCTACCAACACAACACAACACAAAACATGAAATTCTAAAAATATGACAAGACTTCCAGAATCAAGTCTGTCAGCTTGTAAACAAGAAACAACAAGGCAGTTCTAGAATCCTGACCGCCAACACATAGCACAACACAACACAACACAACACAACACAATACAATACAACACAACACAACACAACACATTTCTAGACACCAAAAGTCACCACAATGAGATCTTCCCTGAAGTCACATATGGTGAATAGATCCTAGATGACTGTCCCTAGAACACAAGATAATGAGATCTTCCCTGAAGTCACACATGGTGAATAGATCCTAAATGACTGCCCCTAGAACACATGATAATGAGATCTTTCCTCAATTCACAGGCAGACAATGTACCCCACCTGCCTGTCATCAAAATATGCAACAAAATCAATGATGAGATCTTTCTTCATGCCACAGACACTGAACAGACATCAGACAAGATCACTAGATGATGGTTCTAATCGCGCTTTGTTCTCTACTATTTGCATAGTTCATGAGACAATACAACACAGCTGAGCAAAAGTATTGTGTGTTGTTAACTCTTCACCCCTTACTCATGTTTATCCTCAAATAACTACACACACACACACACACACATCTAATATCACTTATAGTGAAAAGACGTTAAATCAAGGAACGAACGAACACATCTACACACAATTCATGCTGCTGTGATGTAACTCCATCCCAGCCAACGAATTACACAGATCAACATCACAACTGATGATGTACTACACAGAATTACACAGATCAACATCACAACTGATGATGTACTACACAGAATTACACAGATCAACATCACAACTGATGATGTACTACACAGAATTACATAGATCAACATTACAACTGATGATGTACTACACAGAATTACATAGATCAACATTACAACTGATGATGTACTACACAGAATTACACAGATCAACATTACAACTGATGATGTACTACACAGAATTACACAGATCAACATCACAACTGATGATGTACTACACAGAATTACATAGATCAACATTACAACTGATGATGTACTACACAGAATTACATAGATCAACATTACAACTGATGATGTACTACACAGAATTACACAGATCAACATTACAACTGATGATGTACTACACAGAATTACATAGATCAACATTACAACTGATGATGTACTACACAGAATTACACAGATCAACATTACAACTGATGATGTACTACACAGAATTACATAGATCAACATCACAACTGATGATGTACTACACAGAATTACACAGATCAACATTACAACTGATGATGTACTACACAGAATTACATAGATCAACATTACAACTGATGATGTACTACACAGAATTACACAGATCAACATTACAACTGATGATGTACTACACAGAATTACATAGATCAACATTACAACTGATGATGTACTACACAGAATTACACAGATCAAACATTACAACTGATGATGTACTACACAGAATTACATAGATCAACATTACAACTGATGATGTACTACACAGAATTACACAGATCAACATTACAACTGATGATGTACTACACAGAATTACATAGATCAACATTACAACTGATGATGTACTACACAGAATTACACAGATCAACATTACAACTGATGATGTACTACACAGAATTACATAGATCAACATTACAACTGATGATGTACTACACAGAATTACACAGATCAACATTACAACTGATGATGTACTACACAGAATTACATAGATCAACATTACAACTGATGATGTACTACACAGAATTACACAGATCAACATTACAACTGATGATGTACTACACAGAATTACCAGATCAACATTACAACTGATGATGTACTACACAGAATTACACAGATCAACATCACAACTGATGATGTACTACACAGAATTACAAAGATCAACATTCAACTGATGATGATGTACTATACAGATATGGATGACATAAATCACAGATAATGATGACATCATAAATAGCCATATCACATGATGGCAGATTGCTATCCTTCTCTACAGCAGTCAGTGTATGAATTAACATTTATCACAGTATTATACAGTAAGGAATACTCATTAAAACATAAATGCATTTCTTTCCTTGGAACGTGCTGAGACCTGCTCCAGCAAAAGGGTCAAACGTAACACAGCCTGCTGTCCATATTGAGCTGACAGATCACTTGGGGCCTACATCCTTTATTTTGAATGATAGCATTTTCTGTATTACAACCATTTTTCTACCATGTGTATTACGCTGACACCTTAGAGTCTGAACAAATCTGAAATCTTAATACAACATCTGAACGAAGCAGAAGTCTTAAAGCAAAAAGTCTGAACAAAGCTGAGGCCTTAAAGTCTGAACGATCTGATAAAACAGCCGTCAGGGATAAACTGATGGCTGAAAATGGCCACTTGCTGATGATTTCATTCACTGCAGCAAAAGACATTTTAATGAGGAAATACACTTTTGTATCTGAATGGCAAAACAAAGCACTGAGTGCAACGGTCATATTTCAGCTCCTACAATGGGCTGTGAATCCTCATGCCTAAGATATTTGTCAGTTTCTGATCTTTCAGCTTTGAAAGCTGTTTTTACATAACAGCATCTTCTTAAAATGGCTGAAGATCATCTGTGAACAACAGCAGGCATACTACTGAAA
The DNA here is from genome assembly GCA_030674185.1 of Monoplex corrugatus. NCBI lineage: Eukaryota > Metazoa > Mollusca > Gastropoda > Littorinimorpha > Ranellidae > Monoplex > Monoplex corrugatus. The sequence continues at coordinate 101,129,363 of CM060308.1, read as the reverse complement.
GTTATGTCCAATGAAAGCTGAGACATTCTAGTTTTCACATTCATACATATTCATGAGAACAATCGGAATATCATCTATGAATATTCATCAAAACACTTTGGCATTTGACTACAACACTCAGATATTATGCATCTAATGAATATTCAAAGTGGCACTTCAGACAACATATCAAGGCATGATGATGATTTAAATATTCACAGGAGCATAGGCACAAGTGCTGATGAATATTCACCAGCACATTAGTAATAAAATGCAGTGCATAAAGAACATTCAACCCCGCAATCAATATAAGAAATACAATATACATAAGTATTTAACATGGTAGTCAAACAAGAGATATCACAACTATGCCTAAACACCAACAATAACACATGGAACGTGATAATGACAGCTCTGTACAGTAGGCCTACCTGCTTATTCCATCATCCATCATGACTACACTTGTGTTGATTACCTCACCAGTTATCTGATTATCTCACACCTGATTACACATAGTTCATGACTACAGTTGTGTTGATTACCTCACCAGTTATCCAATTATCTCACACCTGATTACATCCAGTTCATGACTGCAGTAAGTTATGCTATCTAACCGCCTTGTCAACTGTCATGAAAAACAGTAAGGCACAGACCTTCAGACAGACAGACACACAGACACACAGACAAAAACACCAACACAGGCAATAAATGCAAATCCCATGATGTATGGAAACCCAGAGACAGACATATGAAAACACTATGACAGACATATGGAAATCTGACAGACAGATGTATGGAATCCTGATAGACGTATGAAATTCCTGACAGACAGATGTATGAAAATCCTGATACACAGATGTATGGAAGTCCTGATAGATGTATGGAAATCCTGATAGAGGTGTATGGAAATCCTGATAGACAGAATATGTAAATCCTGATGTATGGAAATCCTGACACAGATGTATGGAAAATCCTGATACACAGATGTATGGAAATCCTGATACACAGATGTATGGAAATCCTGATACACAGATGTATGGAAATCCTGATACACAGATGTATGGAAATCCTGATACACAGATGTATGGAAATCCTGATACACAGATTATGGAAATTTCCTGATACACAGATGTATGGAAATCCTGATACACAGATGTATGGAAATCCTGACAGACAGATGTATGGAAATCTGATACACAGATGTATGGAAATCCTGATAGACAGATGTATGGAAATCTGATACACAGATGTATGGAAATCCTGATACACAGATGTATGGAAATCCTGATACACAGATGTATGGAAATCCTGATACACAGATGTATGGAAATCCTGATAGATGTATGGAAATCCTGATACACAGATGTATGGAAATCCTGATACACAGATGTATGGAAATCCTGATACACAGATGTATGGAAATCCTGATACACAGATGTATGGAAATCCTGATAGACAGATGTATGGAAATCCTGATACACAGATGTATGGAAATCCTGTAGACAGATGTATGGAAATCCTGATACACAGATGTATGGAAATCCTGATACATAGATGTATGGAAATCCTGATACACAGATGTATGGAAATCCTGATACACAGATGTATGGAAATCCTGATACACAGATGTATGGAAATCCTGATACACAGATGTATGGAAATCCTGATAGATAGATGTATGGAAATCCTGATAGATAGATGTATGGAAATCCTGATACACAGATGTATGGAAATCCTGATAGATAGATGTATGGAAATCCTGATAGATGTATGGAAATCCTGATAATAGATGTATGGAAATCCTGAACAGATGTATGGAAATCCTGATAGATAGATGTATGGAAATCCTGATAGATGTATGGAAATCCTGATAGACAGATGTATGGAAATCCTGATAGATGTATGGAAATCCTGACAGATGTATGGAAATCCTGTTACGATGTATGGAAATCCTGATAGATAGATGTATGGAAATCCTGATAGATGTATGGAAATCCTGATAGAAGATGTATGGAAATCCTGATACACAGATGTATGGAAATCCTGATAGATGTATGGAAATCCTGATAGACAGATGTATGGAAATCCTGATAGACAGATGTATGGAAATCCTGACAAACGTATGGAAATCCTGACAAATGTATGGAAATCCTGATCAAAGTATGGAAACCTTGACAACGTATGGAAACCTGACAAATGTATGGAAACCTGAAAACGTATGGAAACCTGACAACGTAATGGAAACCTGACAAACGTGTGGAAACCTGACAGACGTTGGAAACCTGACAGACAGGTGCATGGAAACCTAAGCTAAACGAGACGTATGGAAACCTCATGACAGACACATAGAAAACCTCATGACAGACACATGAATGAAACCTCCATGACAGTACACATAGGAAACCCTGACAGAATAGAAACCCATGACAGAACATAGAAACCCATGACAGACACATAGAAACCCATGACAGACACATAGAAACCTCATGACAGACACATAGAAACCTCATGACAGACACATAGAAACCTCATGACAGACACATAGAAACCTCATGACAGACACATAGAAACCTCAGACATGACGCAACATAGAAACCCATGACAGACACATAGAAACCCCATGACAGACACATAGAAACCCATGACAGACACATAGAAACCCATGACAGACACATAGAAACCTCATGACAGACACATAGAAACCTCATGACAGACACATAGAAACCCATGACAGACACATAGAAACCCCATGACAGACACATAGAAACCTCATGACAACACATAGAAACCCCATGACAGACACATAGAAACCCATGACAGACACATAGAAACCCATGACAGACACATAGAAACCCATGACAGACACATAGAAACCTCATGACAGACACATAGAAACCTCATGACAGACACATAGAAACCCCATGACAGACACATAGAAACCTCATGACAGACACATAGAAACCCATGACAGACACATAGAAACCCCATGACAGACACATAGAAACCCCATGACAGACACATAGAAACCCATGACAGACACATAGAAACCCATGACAGACACATAGAAACCCATGACAGACACATAGAAACCCATGACAGACACATAGAAACCCATGACAGACACATAGAAACCCCATGACAGACACATAGAAACCCCATGACAGACACATAGAAACCCATGGACAGACACATAGAAACCCCATGACAGACACATAGAAACCCCATGACAGACACATAGAAACCCCATGACAGACACATAGAAACCCCATGACAGACACATAGAAACCCCATGACAGACACATAGAAACCTCATGACAGACACATAGAAACCCCATGACAGACTAGAAACCCCATGACCACCATAGAAACCCATGACAGACACATAGAAACCCCATGACAGACACATAGAAACCCATGACAGACATAGAAACCCCATGACAGACACATAGAAACCCCATGACAGACACATAGAAACCCCATGACAGACACATAGAAACCCCATGACAGACACATAGAAACCCCATGACAGACATAGAAACCCCATGACAGACACATAGAAACCCATGACAGACACATAGAAACCTCATGACAGACACATAGAAACCTCATGACAGACACATAGAAACCCATGACAGACATAGAAACCCCATGACAGACACATAGAAACCCCATGACAGACACATAGAAACCCATGACAGACACATAGAAACCCCATGACAGACACATAGAAACCCCATGACAGACACATAGAAACCCCATAATAAAAGTATGAAAACCCCAAGAAGATGTACAGAAGCCCCTGATAAACTAGAAAGGGGAACTCTGTGAAACAGTGAGATGTGGAAACCCCGTGATACTCACATGATACAAGTATGGACAGCCCATGATACTCACATGATACAAGTATGGACAGCCCATGATACTCACATGATACAAGTATGGACAGCCCATGATACTCACATGATACAAGTATGGACAGCCCATGATACATGATACAAGTATGGCCAGCCCATGATACAAGTATGGACAGCCCCTGACAGACGATACAGACCTGACAATACTGAACAAGAATGGAAGCCTCGTGGTTCAAGTTAAGGTGATCAGAAAGCCCCTTAAACTGTACGCACTGGTCAGGCAGTGCCTGAAGGATGTGTGCGATGTATAAACCATGGTGTGACAGCGACCCTCAGGCAATCTCTGCAGGACTCGCATAACAAGAACTAGTCGGCGAAAGTTAAGCATTCAAGCAGGCAATCTCTTCAGGACATACATAACCACTACCATTCATTCAAGCAATCGCTTCAAAACTCATGTAAACAACAAACAGTCAGTGACATTAGGCAATAAAGCAGGCAATCCCTGCAGGACACACGGACAACTACTGGCCAGTAACAGTATGTACTCAAGCAACCAACCCCTGCAGGACATACGTTACAACCATCAGTCACAGTGACAATAACCACACATTCACGCCGTCCCTGCATGTCTCGTGCAATGACTAATGGACAGTAAATGTTCATTCAGGCAATCCCTGCTGGATCTGTGTAACAGCTAATAGAGTGAAAGAATACAAGCAGGCAATCACTGCAGGACTCATACAACAACTGACAAGGAAGAATTCGTCCAGGCAATCCCTGCAGTATATACAACACAACAGTCAATGACAGTAAGCATTCCTTCAGACAATCCTTGCAGGATCTGCTGTGACAGTACAAAAAACTTTCAATGTGATCTTGTATCCTTGGACATCAGCTGGACGATGACTGCAGGATTTATGTGACAGCAATCCCTCACAACCAGTCAGCCAATGCCTGCAGGACAGGACACAAACGTCTGCCAACTCTTGTCTTCACTTCAGTCCATTCTGCAGTATTTGAAAACACACACACACACACACACACACACAACACACACAACACAAACACACACACACACACAACACACACACACACACACAAACACAACACACACACACACATACAACACACAACACAAACACACACACACACACACACACACACACACACACACAAACACACACACACACACAAACACACACACACAACACACACAACACACACACACACACACAAACACACACACACAAACACACACACACACACACACACACAACACACACACACACACACACACACACACACAAACACACACACACACAAACACACACACACACACACACACAACAACACACACACACAACACACACTACACACACACACACACACACACACACACACATGTACAGCATACCATATAGTTTACATACAGAAGTCACCACAACCCATATGTAACAAAGGTGTGTATACCTGTGGGGACAGAGGTATATGTTACCTGTAGGTGAGAGACAGGAGTATGGGGACAGACACACAGAGCGTGTGTTTACCTGTGGGGACAGAGCAGAGGTATGTTACCTGTAGGAGGTGGTTTACCTGTGGGGGACAGACAGAGGTGTGTTTACCTGTGGGGACAGACAGAGGTGTGTTTACCTGTGGGGACAGAGGTTGTTACCTGTAGGTGAGTTACCTGTGGGGCAGACAGAGGTGTGTTTACCTGTGGAGGACAGACAGAGGTGTGTTACCTGTGGGGACAGAGGTATGTTACTGTAGGTGGTTTACCTGTGGGGACAGAGGTGTGTTTACCTGTGGGGACAGACAGACAGAGGTGTGGTTTACCTGTGGGGACAGACAGAGGTGTGTTTACCTGTGGGGAGCAGACAGAGGTGTGTTTACCTGTGGGGACAGACAGACAGAGGTGTGTTTACCTGTGGGGACAGACAGACAGAGGAGTGTGTTACCTGTGGGGACAGACAAGAGGTGTGTTTACCTGTGGGGACAGACAGAGGTGTGTTTACCTGTGGGGACAGACAGAGGTGTGTTTACCTGTGGGGACAGACAGAGGTGTGTTTACCTGTGGGGACAGACAGAGGTGTGTTTACCTGTGGGGACAGACAGAGGTGTGTTTACCTGTGGGAGACAGACAGAGAGTGGTGTGTTTACCTGTGGGGACAGACAGAGGTGTTTACCTGTGGGGACAGACAGAGGTGTGTTTACCTGTGGGACAGACAGACAGAGGTGTGTTTACCTGTGGGGCAGACAGACAGAGGTGTGTTTACCTGTGGGGACAGACAGAGGTGTGTTTACCTGTGGGGACAGACAGAGGTGTGTTTACCTGTGGGGACAGACAGACAGAGGTGTGTTTACCTGTGGGACAGACAGACAGAGGTGTGTTTACCTGTGGGGACAGACAGAGAGTGTGTTTACCTGTGGGGACAGAGGTGTGTTTACCTGTGGGGACAGACAGAGGTGTGTTTACCTGTGGGGACAGACAGAGGTGTGTTTACCTGTAGGGACTGACAGACAGAGGTGTGTTTACCTGTGGGGACAGACAGACAGAGGTTGTTTACCTGTGGGGACAGACAGAGGTGTGTTTACCTGTGGGGACAGACAGAGGTGTGTTTACCTGTGGGACAGACAGACAGAGGTGTGTTTACCTGTGGGGACAGACAGACAGAGGTGTGTTTACCTGTGGGACAGACAGACAGAGGTGTGTTTACCTGTGGGGACAGACAGAGGTGTGTTTACCTGTGGGGACAGACAGACAGAGGTGTTTACCTGTGGGAGACAGACAGAGGTGTGTTTACCTGTGGGGACAGACAGAGGTGTGTTTACCTGTGGGACAGACAGACAGAGGTGTTTACCTGTGGAGACAGACAGAGGTGTGTTTACCTGTGGGGACAGACAGAGGGTGTGTTACCTGTGGAGACAGACAGAGGTGTGTTTACCTGTGGGACAGACAGAGGGTGTGTTTACCTGTGGGGACAGACAGACAGAGGTGTGTTTACCTGTGGGGACAGACAGAGGTGTGTTTACCTGTGGGGACAGACAGAGGTGTGTTTACCTGTGGGTGACGGACAGACAGAGGTGTGTTTACCTGTGGGGACAGACCGGACAGAGGTGTGTTTACCTGTGGGAGACAGACAGAGGTGTGTTTACCTGTGGGGACAGACAGAGGTGTGTTTACCTGTGGGGACAGACAGGAGGTGTGTTTACCTGTGGGGACAGACAGAGGTGTGTTTACCTGTGGGCGACAGACAGAGGTGTGTTTACCTGTGGGAACAGACAGAGGTTGTTACCTTGGGACAGACAGGTGTGTTTACCTGTGGGGACAGACAGACAGAGGTGTGTTTACCTGTGGGGACAGACAACAGAGGTGTGTTTACCTGTGGGGACAGACAGACAGAGGTGTGTTTACCTGTGGGGACAGACAGAGGTGTGTTTACCTGTGGGGACAGACAGACAGACAGAGGTGTGTTTACCTGTGGGACAGACAGACAGAGGTGTGTTTACCTGTGGGGACAGACAGAGGTGTGTTTACCTGTGGGGCAGACAATGACAACAGAGGTGTGTTTTACCTGTGGGGACAGACAGCAGAGTGTGTTTACCTGTGGGACAGACAGACAGAGGTGTGTTTACCTGTGGGGACAGACAGAGGTGTGTTTACCTGTGAGGACAGACAACAGAGGTGTGTTTACCTGTGGGACAGACAGACAGAGGTGTGTTTACCTGTGGGGACAGACAGACAGAGGTTGTTTACCTGTGGGAGACAGACAGACAGAGGTGTGTTTACCTGTGGAGACGACAGAGTGTGTTACTGTGGACAGACAGAGGTGTGTTTACCTGTGGGGACAGACAGAGGGTGTGTTTACCTGTGGGGACAGACAGACAGAGGTGTGTTTACCTGTGGGGACAGACAGACAGAGGTGTGTTTACCTGTGGGGACAGACAGAGGTGTGTTTACCTGTGGGACAGACAGGGTGTGTTTTACCTGTGGGGACAAGACAGAGGTGTGTTTACCTGTGGGGACAGACACAGAGGTGTGTTACCTGTGGGGACAGACAGAGGTGTGTTTTACCTGTGGGGACAGACAAGTGTGTTTACCTGGGCAACAGAGGTGTGTTTACCTGTGGGGACAGACAGAGGTGTGTTTACCTGTGGGGACAGACAGACGAGTGTGTTTACCTGTGGGACAGACAGAGGTGTGTTTACCTGTGGGGACAGACAGACAGAGGTGTGTTACCTGTGGGGACAGACAGACAGAGGTGTGTTTACCTGTGGGACAGACAGACAGAGGTGTGTTTACCTGTGGGGACAGACAGACAGAGGTGTGTTTACCTGTGGGAACAGACAGACAGACGGTGTGTTTACCTGTGGAGACAGACAGACAGAGGTGTGTTACCTGTGGGGACAGACAGAGGTGTGTTTACCTGTGGGGACAGACAGACAGAGGTGTGTTTACCTGTGGGGACAGACAGACAGAGGTGACTGTGAGTGTGTTTACCTGTGGGACAGACAGACAGAGGTGTGTTTACCTGTGGAGACAGACAGACAGAGGTGTGTTTACCTGTGGGAACAGACAGACACAGAGGTGTGTTTACCTGTGGGGACAGACACAGAGGTGTGTTTACCTGTGGGACAGACAGACAGAGGTGTGTTTACCTGTGGGGACAGACAGACAGAGGTGTGTTTTACCTGTGGAGGACAGACGAACAGAGTGTGTTACCTGTGGGACAACAGACAGACAGAGGTGTGTTTACCTGTGGGACAGACAGACAGAGGTGTGTTTACCTGTGGGGACAGACAGACAGAGGTGTGTTACCTGTGGGACAGACAGACAGAGGTGTGTTTACCTGTGGGGACAGACAGAGGTGTGTTTACCTGTGGGGACAGACAGACAGAGGTGTGTTACCTGTGGGGACAGACAGAGGTGTGTTTACCTGTGGGGACAGAGACAGAGGGTGTTTACCTGTGGGGACAGACACACAGAGGTGTGTTTACCTGTGGGACAGACAGACAGAGGGTGTGTTACTGTGGGACAGACAGAGGTGTGTTTACCTGTGGGGACAGACAGACAGAGGTGTGTTACCTGTGGGAACAGACAGACAGAAGTGTGTTTACCTGTGAGGACAGACAGACAGAGGTGTGTTACCTGTGGGAACAGACAGACAGAGGTGTGTTTACCTGTGGGGACAGACAGACAGAGGTGTGTTACCTGTGAGGACAGACAGACAGAGGTGTGTTACCTGTGGGAACAGACAGACAGAGGTGTGTTACCTGTGAGGACAGACAGACAGAGGTGTGTTACCTGTGGGAACAGACAGACAGAGGTGTGTTTACCTGTGAGGACAGACAGACAGAGGTGTGTTACCTGTGGGAACAGACAGAGGTGTGTTACCTGTGGGAACAGACAGACAGAGGTGTGTTTACCTGTGGGGACAGACAGAGGTGTGTTTACCTGTGGGGACAGACAGACAGAGGTGTGTTACCTGTGGGGACAGACAGACAGAGGTGTGTTTACCTGTGAGGACAGAGGTGTGTTACCTGTGGGAACAGACAGACAGAGGTGTGTTACCTGTGGGAACAGACAGACAGAGGTGTGTTTACCTGTGAGGACAGACAGACAGAGGTGTGTTACCTGTGGGAACAGACAGACAGAGGTGTGTTTACCTGTGGGGACAGACAGAGGTGTTTACCTGTGGGGACAGACAGACAGAGGTGTTTACCTGTGGGGACAGACAGAGGTGTGTTACCTGTGGGGACAGACAGAGGTGTGTTTACCTGTGGGGACAGACACACAGAGGTGTGTTTACCTGTGGGGACAGACAGACAGACAGAGGTGTGTTTACCTGTGGGGACAGACAGACAGACAGAGGTGTGTTTACCTGTGGGGACAGACAGACAGAGGTGTGTTTACCTGTGGGAGTAGGCAGGTGGAGGGAGATGGAGTGCGTCGTGAATATTTGATCTTCAGCAGTTCTCCCACCTCGTCCACAATCTCTATCGCCTGTAACACACACACACACACACACACACACACACACACACACACACACACACACACACACACACACACACACATTCAAATATGCAAGTTCTCTACCTTTGTAAATGGTGAAGTCTCTTACTTTACTTTTCTTTCTTATGTTACAATTTTCATTTCTTTTTCTTAAATTTTAAGATTCTTTTGTAATGTTTAACTTTCTTACTTTCTTTTGTTTTAGTATAATCAGATTAGCAATGGCAGATATATATGTTGGTCTACATGCTAACATCTCTCTCTCTCTGTCTCTCTCTCTCTCTCTCTCTCTCTCATATACATCCCCCAGATACACACATACAATATACATAAACACACACTCACAAACATACAGACATACACACAGACATACACACACACGCACACAGACACACACACACACGGCAGACACACACACGCGGCATACACACACACACACACACAAACAGACGTACACATACACATACACACAGATGTACAAACACATACTTATAGACATACACACACACACATACACACAAGCACACACAAACACACACACACACACACACACACACACACACACACACACACACACACACACACACACAATGACATACCTTGTCCAGCATGTCCTTGTCGTGTGCGGCGGACAGACAGAATCGAGCTCTGGCCTCTATGATGGGCGTGGCTGGGAATCCCACTACCACCGTCCCCAGTCCACGTTTTAGGCACTCACGACTGAACAGTCTGTCACCACCATCAACAACATCATCATCATCATCATCATCAATCATCATCATCATCATCATCATCATCGTCCTCGTCACCATCAGCTCATTATCATCATCAGCACCACCACTACCGTCACCAGACCTCCCTTCAGACGTTCACACTTACTATTGTTGCTTAAAGTCCTGCCAACTTCACAGAGCCGTATCTGGTCTATGATCATCTCAAAAAATAAAACCATACCTCACTGGGGAAAAAACTCAGGTACACATATCAATGCATTCATGCACATAATCTAAGGATATATCCCTGGCACTGACCACTCCATCCAGTTTATCACAAGATTTAAACAACACACCTGAACACACATGTAAACATAACTAAAGACATTAAACATACAACACACCTGAACACACATGTAAACATAACTAAAGACATTAAACATACATATACAACACACCTGAACACACATGTAAACATAACTAAAGACATTAAACATACAACACACCTGAACACACATGTAAACATAACTAAAGACATTAAACATACAACACACCTGAACACACATGTAAACATAACTAAAGACATTAAACATACAACACACCTGAACACACATGTAAACATAACTAAAGACATTAAACATACAACACACCTGAACACACATGTAAACATAACTAAAGACATTAAACATACAACACACCTGAACACACATGTAAACATAACTAAAGACATTAAACATAAAACACACCTGAACACACATGTAAACATAACTAAAGACATTAAACATACAACACACCTGAACACACATGTAAACATAACTAAAGACATTAAACATACAACACACCTGAACACACATGTAAACATAACTAAAGACATTAAACATACATATAAAACACACCTGAACACACATGTAAACATAACTAAAGACATTAAACATACAACACACCTGAACACACATGTAAACATAACTAAAGACATTAAACATACAACACACCTGAACACACATGTAAACATAACTAAAGACATTAAACATACAACACACCTGAACACACATGTAAACATAACTAAAGACATTAAACATACAACACACCTGAACACACATGTAAACATAACTAAAGACGTTACACATACATACACAAACCGGCTTAACTTTCCTAAAACTACTTCTATTAATCACCTTTCCCTAGAGCCAAAACCAAACTTAATACACGTACCCAAATATAAATCAAAAGAGAGAGTATGTAAGTTTTATTGCACACATACAGGTGAATGGACCAGCAAGGTACTAAATAATAGGAAGAAATGACAGAAAACAAAATGGTGAGAGAGAAATGAAGAGCATGACAGACAAGAGGAAATTTCTAGCACAGACTTTCCAGAAGGTAGGACATTACATAAGCTATAAGCTCTTTCCAAAATATCAAAAGAGGAGTCAGACAAGGTTGTGTTTTGTCACCAGATCTGTTTTCACCTTACAGCGAAAACATCATGAGAAACCTAGAAGAATACCCTGGATTAAAGGTTGAAGGAAAAATGATAAACAACATTCGGTACGCAGATGACACCGTGCTAATTGCAGAAAATGAAAGGGATCTACAAAATCTTGTGAATATACTAGAAATAGAAAGCAAAGGTAAGGGCTTGGAACTAAACAGCACGAAGACTGAAGTCATGGTGATCAGTAAAAAACATGAAATCCTCTCATGCAAAATAACAGCAAACCGCACAACCTTGAGACAGGTTGATAAGTTTAAATATCTGGGAATGATCATTTCACCAGACGGCAAATGCACATCACAAATAGCCAGCAGAATCGGCCAAGCCAAAACAGCATTCAAGAAGATGAAAAGCATTCTTACCAACAAATGCCTGTCAATTAACATCAGGAAGAGAGTTCTTGAATGTTATATAGAACTGATAACGTTATATGGTTATGAGGTGTGGACAGTCAACAAGGAAAGCCAGAACAAGATTGAGGCAGCCGAGATGTGGTTTTAAGAAGAATGTTGAGAGTTCCATGGAGAGCAAAGAAAACAAACGAGACAGTCTTGATGGAGGCAGACACAAGAAGATCATTCATAAGGAAGATTAGGAAAAGACAGGCAACATGTAGAGGCCATTTTATGAGGAAAGGGGAATTGGAGCACCTGGTCACAGCAGGAAAGCTGGAGGGAAAGAGAGCACCAGGTAGACCCAGGGAGAAAATATTGGACGGACTTGCAGGGTGGCTGAGGACAGAGAGGGTGGGAGATGTGCTTGCGGCAACAAGGGATAGAAACATATGGAGGGCCATGATCGCCAACGCCATTTGGCAAGGCACTTAATGATGAGAAGGAGGACGTTATTACTAAACAGTCTGTCATCACTATCAACATAATCATCATCACCATCATCAACATGGGCATCATCATCACCATCATGGTAATAATTGTCACCATCACCACCAACACTCACTTAAAGCAATTCCGTCAAGATAATCTGTCAAGTGTTTTTATCGTCGCCATCATCATCACCATCATCATCACCACCACCATTTCCACATTTTACCCCAGGTGATCATAATCGAATAATCATATGTCAATGTCATCAATATGATCATGACCCTGACCATCACCATCAGCATCCCCATATCTCACTTCAGGCAATCATGATGGTAAAATCTGTCACCATTACCATCCTCATCACCGTCATCATCACCATCACTATGCTTCATCCTCTCTTCAGTGCCACTCCCACCAGAACATCCTGAGCAGATCATATTCCACAAGACTGGAAAGAAACGCGATAGAGACCAGCTGTCCATATGGAAAAAGCAAGCAAGCAACAAGCAAGAAAGACTTCATACATCTCTTCAGTCATGTCGGCAAGATACAGGACAAAATTTTCTATCAAGGTAACAGGACCATCGTAGAACCCTTCTTTTGAAAAGCACACCTTGCATTGAAAAAAGGAACAGGATGCACAGATGCTGTTTTTGCACTCTGCCCACTTTGTGACAAAGCAACTGAGTACCACAAACAACTCCATCTCATCTTTGCAGCCCAGGAAAAGGCACCTGACCATGTAAACACATTGAAACTGGGAAGTCTTATGAGTCGTGAGGAGTTAAGTAATGCCCAGCTCCTTGACAACACAACAGTAATCGAGGAAATAGTGCAAGTGCCAGAAGGACCCCAAAAGGACTTTCAAATTGTTTCCAAATTTCATCTGCGGTCCCACAAAAACAAATGAATTCAACAACAGCTGTGAAAACTATGACATGAAAATCAACACCAGCAGAACAGAACACAGCTTACGCCAGTAGGACCAACACCTATGTCAGTAGGACCAACACCTACGTCAGTAGGACCAACACCTACAGGACCAACACCTACAGTAGGACCAACACCTATGTCAGTAGGACCAACACCTACAGTAGGACCAACACCTATGTCAGTAGGACCAACACCTACAGTAGGACCAACACCTATGTCAGTAGGACCAACACCTATCAGTACCTCTGTACCCACACTGACTTACCAGTACCAGACCTATCAGTACAACCTCTGTACCCACACTGACTTACCAGTACCAGACCTATCAGTACAACCTCTGTACCCACACTGACTCGCCAGTACCAGACCTATCAGTAAACCTTTGTACCCACACTGACTTACCAGTACCAGACCTATCAGTACAACCTCTGTACCCACACTGACTCGCCAGTACCAGACCTGGACATCAAACACAACACGTGAGACAAAGATCACAACCTGCGAGAAAAGACATGTCAGAAAACAGCAGCAGGCCAGACCAGAGGAGACGTGATTAGAAACGAAGAGATCCAAGATATGGTTAGAACAAAATCTGTCAACAATTACATCACACAACACAAATCACATGAACTGGCCACCGACAAGGATGCCAGACAGTCAGTCTGCTTTGGAGCACACACCACAACTGCTCGGGTTTCAGAGCTACCGGGAGACAATAGTGGAGAATAGACAGAAGAGCGGCACACTCCACATCCACAACACAACTAAGCCACACTTCCCCTCAGCCTCCCTGGCAGGACTGATCAATAACACAGAAACTAACAAACAAACAAACAATGATCAAATCAATCAAGATGACGTACGCAATTTTGGCGGGCAAGTAGATGAGGACAGGCACGACAGGAGAGTCCCTGTTGCCATAGACGATGAAACCTCTCTCGTGCAGCTTCTGCCGGAAATAGCGTGTGTTCCATTTCAGTTGTTCGATACGTCGTCGTCCTGTTCCACAATGCAATATACATTATGACACAGTGACCTCTGACTTTCACAGAGGTCATCACGTCATTCTCCATCTGCCTGTCATCCCCCCCCCCCCTTCATCCCTGTAATGTCACAGTCACACAGACGAAAGTCACTACACATCATGAGCTTTGCTAACAAACAATTGCAACTCAGTGCCAGCAGATGGAAATGTCCAGTTAGATGTCTTTAAAGGTGGGATTCTATTTATCTATTTATTTATTCATTATTTATCTATTTACTTTTATTTATTCTTTCATTTTATTTATTATTTATTTTTCTATTATCATTTATTTATTTATCTATTTTTAGACATTTTTTTGACATGGAATTTTTCACAAAGCTAAACACATGCATAAACATGCATTATGTAATACACACACAACACCACACACACACACACGACCACACACACACACTACACACACACCACACATTCTCTACATCATCATATTCATTATCACTGTCATCAGTTTCAGTTTTCTCAAAGAAGCGTTGCAGCACTCAGACGGTTCTATACACACAAACACAACAAACACCATGTCATACAAGGATCTGTCATACACACAAACACAACAAACACCATGTCATACAAGGATCTACACAAACACAACAAACACCATGTCATACAAGGATCTACACAAACACAACAAACACCATGTCATACAAGGATCTACACCAAACACAAACAAACACCATGTCATACAAGGATCTACACTAACACAACACCATGTCATACAAGGATCTACACAAACACAACACCATGTCATACAAGGATCTACACAAACACAACAACACCATGTCATACAAGGATCTACACAACACAACAAACACCATGTCATACAAGGATCTACACAACACAACAAACACCATGTTATACAAGGATCTACACAAACACAACAAACACCATGTCATACAAGGATCTACAACCAACACAACACCATGTCATAAAGGATCTACACCAACACAACACCATGTCATACAAGGATCTACACTAACACAAACACCATGTCATAAAAGGATCTACACCAAACAACAACACCATGTCATACAAGGATCTACACAACACAACACCATGTCATACAAGGATCTACACAAACACAACAAACACCATGTCATACAAGGATCTACACAAACACAACAAACACCATGTCATACAAGGATCTACACAAACACAACAAACACCATGTCATACAAGGATCTACACTAACACAAACACCATGTCATACAAGGATCTACACAAAACAACAAACACCATGTCATACAAGGATCTACACAAACACAACAAACACCATGTCATACAAGGATCTACACTAACACAACACCATGTCATACAAGGATCTACACTAACACAACAAACACCATGTCATACAAGGATCTACACTAACACAACAAACACCATGTCATACAAGGATCTACACAAACACAACAAACACCATGTCATACAAGGATCTACACTAACACAACAAACACCATGTCATACAAGGATCTACACTAACACAACAAACACCATGTCATACAAGGATCTACACTAACACAACAAACACCATGTCATACAAGGATCTACACTAACACAACAAACACCATGTCATACAAGGATCTACACAACACAACAAACACCATGTCATACAAGGATCTACACTAACACAACAAACACCATGTCATACAAGGATCTACACTAACACAACAACACCATGTCATAAAGGATCTACAATCTACACTAAAGTTGACTAAAACACAACAAACACCATGTCATAAAAGGATCTACACTACCCAGGCCACATGCCATAAACCTGCACATAAACCCATAAGCATACATCCTACACCCATCACCAACCACCACCACCACCACCACCATCATCCCCATCACCATCATCATCAGCACAACGACAAGAGACAAGAGTCTCACCTTCATCAGCATTGCAGCGTCCCATGATAATGTTCATGGTGGATATAACTTGCTGCGTCACCGGGGCCGACATGGCACTGGAGTAGACGGCACTGTGAGAATGCACGCGTAGGTGGCTGATCAGCTTCTGCAATTGGTATTAAGAGATCTTGTGTGAGCGGTGTTTCAATATTCATTTGCCATAATCGGCTTGTGTAATCAGTGGTACAGACCATGTATGACTGGAGGAGGATTATGCACTCTATACAATTGTGGAATGAACACAGAAACTATCTGCAGAGACCCAGGCTTGGCATAAAACCAACAGAACTGGAGGTATCTGATATACAGTTCTTTATCAAGATGACTCTTCACCAAGTTAAAGAAAAACAAGAATCACTTTGTGTGATGGACTTGCGGTGGACTGGTGTGATCTGACTGTTGATGGACTTGTGGTGGACTGGTGTGATTTGACTGTTGAGGACTTGTGGTGGACTGGTGTGATTTGACTGTTGACGGACTTGTGGTGGACTGGTGTGATCTGACTGTTGATGGACTTGTGTTGAACTGGTGTGATCTGACTGTGCATGGACTTGTGATGGACTGGTGTGATCTGACTTGATGGACTTGTGTTGAACTGGTGTGATCTGACTGTTGATGGACTTGTGTTGAACTGGTGTGATCTGACTGTTGATGGACTTGTGTTGGACTGGTGTGATCTGACTGTTGATGGACTTGTGGTGGACTGGTGTGATCTGACTGTTGATGGACTTGTGGTGGACTGGTGTGATCTGACTGTTGATGGACTTGTGTGATTTGACTGTTGATGGACTTGTGGTGGACTGATGTGATTTGACTGTCGATAGACTTGTGGTGGACTGGTGTGATCTGACTGTGCATGGACTTGTGATGGACTGGTGTGATTTGACTGTTGATGGACTTGTGTTGAACTGGTGTGATTTGACTGTTGATGGACTTGTGGTGGACTGGTGTGATCTGACTGTTGGACTTGTGGTGGACTTGTGTGATCTGACTGTTGGACTTGTGGTGGACTGATGTGATTTGACTGTTGATGGACTTATGGTGGACTGGTGTGATCTGACTGTGCATGGACTTGTGATGGACTGGTGTGATTTGACTGTTGATGGACTTGTGGTGGACTGGTAGAATTTGACTGTTGATTGACTTGGCACACGAAAAGATTTACCTCTCCCAACAAACACACAAATGAAGAACTCCCATCTGTATTCTCCAAGTATTTCACCACCAAAATACAAACTCTTCGTGACAGGCTCGACAGGACACCCTGTCAACCATGCCCACCTGACCCTTCCTTCTCTGGCACACCTCTTACCACTCTTACCCCAGTCTCACAAGAAGAAATTCTCAACACAATCAGATCCATGTCGTTCAAAACCTGCGAACTGGATCCTCTTCCAGGTTTTCTCTACTCTGACTGTCTCCCTACGCTCCTCCCATTCATCACTGACATCATCAACACTTCTCTCCAAACTGGAACTGTCCCAGATTCTTTCAAGTCTGCTATTGTTCACCCTCTCCTCAAGAAATACAGTTTAGACCCAAATGAACTGAAAAATTACTGGCCTATCTCTAATCTCTCTTTCTTGTCAAAACTGCTTGAAAAAGTTGTCCTCAACCAACTGAACTCTCACATGTCTGCCAACAATCTCCTCAATCCTTTCCAGTCAGCCTACCGCCAGTGCCATAGCACTGAAACTGCCTTGCTACACATTCTCAACAATCTCCTTCTTGCAACTGATACTGGCAAAGTCTCTCTCCTCACACTCCTTGATCTGTCTGCAGCCTTTGATACCACTGATCATGGTATTCTCCTTTCTAGACTTCATCATACTTTTGGCATCTCTGACATTGCTCTCTCCTGGTTCACTTCTTATCTATCAAACAGAAAACAAACTGTTCTCATCAAGGGCACTTACTCTCAACCTGCATACCTGATCTGTGGTGTTCCACAAGGATCTGTCTTTGGCCCTGTTCTTTTCACTCTTTACACCTCCCCCCTGTCCACCATCATCAACTCCCACTCTATAAAACACCACTTCTATGCCGATGACACCCAACTTCAAGACAGTGACTCACCTGACAATATACAGCGCCTCCTGACTCGCACCACTGAGTGTTACTCGGACATCAAAAATTGGATGACATACAACAAACTTCAGCTAAACGATGACAAGACAGAAGCTATCCTCATTGGCACCCGTCAGAAACTTTCTCAGCTGCCTCCTCTTTCTCTCCCATTATGTAACACATCAGTCCCAATTTCTGATTCAGCTAAAAACCTTGGTGTCTGCATTGACTCTACCCTCTCCATGAACAACTTTGTTTCTCAAACTGCCAGATCTTGCTACTATCACCTCCATCGTATAAGCCTGATCAGGAAGTATCTCTCTGTCGAAACAACTGCAAAACTCGTTCTCTCCTTCATAATGTCTCGCATTGACTATTGCAATTCACTCCTGTCCGGTCTTCCTGCCTCCACCACTCACATCCTACAGCGCATTCAAAACAATGCTGCACGCCTTGTACTCCAAAAGAAAAAAGCTGACCACATATCTCATCTCCTGGCACAACTTCACTGGCTCCCTGTATCAAAGCGCATACAGTACAAACTAGACACCATGTGCTACAAAAGCCTCAATAACGCAGCCCCTGATTACCTGTCAAGCCTACTTGAGATCTATGTTCCCTCACGTACCCTCCGCTCTGCCTCCGATCCTCTGACTTTTCGCTTTCTACGCACTAAGCTCAATACCTGTGGTCCACGAGCCTTCTCTGTTTCTGGTCCGCTCTCCTGGAACAAACTTCCTCTCTCAGCAACCTACTTTTGTCTCCTTCAAGTACGCTCTCAAAACTCACCTTTTCTCCTCTGCATAAAATCCTGACCTCACTCAATCCCCTCTGCAGCCTGTCTCCACTCGGAGGGGAATCACATTGCAATATATAATTGTATATAATATGCTCTCTATAATTTTCCATTGTTTTTATTCTTTCTCCCCATTCATAGCCGTGTGTGTGTGTGTGTGTGTGTGTGTGTGTGTGTGTGTGTGTGTGTGTGTGTGTGTGTTGTGGTGTGTGTGTGTGTGTGGTGGTGCGTGGGTGCGTGTGTGTGCGTGCGTGCGTGTGCGTGCGTGCGTGTGTGTGTGTTTCAGCACTTAGATTTGATTTTATCAAGATTTTGCGCTATATTGTAATTATTATTATTATTATTACTTGTGATGGACTGGTGTGATCTGACTGTTGATGGACTTGTGGTGGACTGGTGTGATCTGACTGTTGATGGACTTGTGATGGACTAGTGTGATCTGACTGTTGATGGACTTGTGGTGGACTGGTGTGATCTGACTTGACGGATCGTGTGATCTGACTTGACAGACTTGTGATTTGACTGTTGACAATGGACTTGTGGTGGACTGGTGTGATCTGACTTGACGGATCGTGTGATCTGACTTGACAGACTTGTGATTTGACTGTTGACGATGGACTTGTGGTGGACTGGTGTGATCTGGCTGTTGACAATGGACTTGTGGTGGACTGGTGTGATCTGACTGTTGACGATGGACTTGTGGTGGACTGGTGTGATCTGGACTGTTGACAATGGACTTGTGGTGGACTGGTGTGATCTGACTGTTGACGATGGACTTGTGGTGGACTGGTGTGATCTGACTGTTGACGATGGACTTGTGGTGGACTGGTGTGATCTGACTGTTGACGATGGACTTGTGGTGGACTGGTGTGATCTGGCTGTTGACAATGGACTTGTGGTGGACTGGCTTGTCGATTGAGATGACTTGTGGTGGACGGTGGATCTGGCTGTGACATGGACTGTGGGACTGGTGTGACTGGTGTTGGATGGACTTGTGGACTGGTGTGATCTGACTGTTAAGGACTGGGGTGGAATCATCGGCCTTCCAGACAGACCCTAAACCCCAGTGACGACAACTTCATTGTGACACATACTGACCTTTGACCCAGCAATGTAGCCGCCACAGGAGCCAAAACTCTTGGTGAACGTTCCCATCATGATGTCGATGTCTCTGGGATTGAGACCAAAGTAGTCGACAACTCCGCGACCCTGTGACCCCATGGCGCCAACGCTATGTGCTTCGTCCAGGTACACGTAGGCCTTATACTTCTGCTTCAGACGTAGCACTTCAGGTAGACGCACTATGGATCCCTCCATACTGTGCACACACACAGACACACACACAGACAGACACACACAGACACACACACACACAGACACACACACATAGACGCACACACACACACAGACGCACACACACACACACACACACACACAACACACACACACACACACACCACACCACAACAAGTAAGCCAAGATTATGTAAGTTACAACACTGGCACACACACTGACACGTATGCAACATACTCAAACAAACTCTCCATTTATATGACGACAGATTTTGCTATCCATCTTTTAAGTGTGAGTCAATCACCCGTGTGCACGCTGAACATCTCTTCTGTTTTTCTACGACTTTATCATAGAAATCTACATCACCATAAATGGCCTATTTGAATGCCAACATTTCTCCTTTTCAGTTTGACTGTGTCATGGAAATCTACAGCAACCTGGCCTTGAGGTCAGAGGTCCATAGCGTTCACAGTACTGACCTGTAGACGCCCTCCACAACAATCAGGATTTTCCTCCATGGTCTGTGTGTCCGTGGCTGTCCTTCACACACTGCCTGTATCAGTTTGACCTCCAGGTCCTGCATGTCTGTAGCACACACACACACACACACACACACACACACACACACACACACACACACCATGTAGATACAAACAATATGTACATATAGATACACACCACACACACACACACAACACACACACACACACACACACATGTAGATATGCACAACATGTAGATATAGGTAAACACACACAGACACACACACATACACATATGTTAATACACACACACAAACATGTAGATATAGACACACACACAACAAATAGATAAAGGTACATATACACACACACACACACACATGTAGATATAGACACACACACAACAAATAGATAAAGGTACATATACATCACACACACACACACACACATGTAGATATAGACACACACACAACAAACAGATAAAGGTACATATACATACACACACACACACACACACACACAAACATGTAGATATAGACACACACACAA
>CM060308.1:101034909-101104909 GCA_030674185.1 Monoplex corrugatus | reverse complement strand
CATAACAGGACAAAAGGGGACAGGAACAACAATGTCTATAACAGGACAAAAGGGGACAGGAACAACAATGTCCATAACAGGACCAAGGGGACAGGAACAACAATGTCCATAACAGGACAAAAGGGGACAGGAACAACAATGTCCATAACAGGACAAAGGGGACAGGAACAACAATGTCCATAACAGGACAACAGGGGACAGGAACAACAATGTCCTATAACAGGACAAAAGGGACAGCAACAACAATGTCCATAACAGGACAACAAGGGGACAGGAACAACAATGTCCATAACAGGACAACAGGGGACAGGAACAACAATGTCATAACAGGACAACAGGGGACAGGAACAACAATGTCCATAACAGGACAAGGGGACAGGAACAACAATCTATACAGACAAGGACAGAACAACAATGTCATAACAGACAAAAGGGACGACACAATTCATAACAGACAAGGCACAACATGTCCATACAGACAAGGAAGAAAACACCATAGACAAAAGGGACAGGAACAACAATGTCAACAGACAAGGACAGAACAACAATGTCCATAACAGGACAAAGGAAGGAACAAGTCCTACAGGACAAAGGGGACAGGAACAACAATGTCCATAATAGGACAAAGGGGACAGGAACAAAACAAGGTCAACATACAGGACCAAGTTACAGGACAAACAATGTCTACAACAGGACAAAAGGACAGGGACAGGAACAAATGTCCATAACAGGAACAACAAGGGACAGGAACAACAAGTCCATACAGTACAACAGGGACAGAGGACAGAACAATGTCCATAAAGGACAAGGGACCAGGAACAACAAATGCACTGACAACAACAATGAACAGGACAAAGGGGACAGGAACAACAATGTCATAACAGGACAAAAGGGGACAGGAACAACAATGTCTCATAACAGGACAAAAGGGACAGGACAAATCATACAGCAAAAGGGACAGAAAAGGAATGTCAAAACAGGACTAACAGGGCGACAGAGGAACAAGGACCATAACAGTCACAGAATAACAGGAACAACAAGTCAAACAGACAAATGGACAGGAACAACAATGTCATAAAGGACAAAAAGGACAGGAACAACAATGTCAAACAGGACAATGGACAGGAACAACAATGTCATAACAGGACAAAAGGGACAGAACAATGTCTAAAGGACAAAAGGGACAGGAACAACAATGTCATAACAGGACAAAAGGGACAGGAACAACAATGTCCATAAGCAGGACAACAGAGGACAGGAACATAACAATGTCCATAACGGGACAACAAGGACAGGAACAACAATGTCATAACAGGACAAACAAGTGGGACAGGAACAGACAGTGTACTATAACAGGACAAAAGGGGACAGAACAACGAATGACCAACAGGACAAAAGCAGGGACAGGAACAACAATGTCCATAACAGGACAAAGGGACAGGAACAACAATGTCCATAACAGGACAAAGGGGACAGGAACAACAATGTCCAAACAGGACAAGGGGACAGGAACAACAATGTCTATAACAGGACAAAGGGACAAGGAACAAGGTCATAACAGGACAAAAGGACAGGAACAACAATGTCATAACAGGACAAAAGGGAACAGGAACAAAATGTCCATACAGGACAAAATGCAACAGGAAGGACAACAATGTCCATAACAGGACAACAGGGGCAGGAACACATGTCTATAACAGGACAAAGGGGACAGGAACAAAAGTCATAACAGGACAAAAGGGGACAGGAACAACAATGATCATAACATGGACAAAGGGGACAGGAACAACAAGGTCATAACAGGACAAAAGGGACAGAAACAGATGCCATAACAGGACAAAAGGGGACAGCAACAACAATGTCATAACGGCAAAGGGACAGGAACAACAATGTCCATAACAGGACAAAGAGGGACAGGAACAACAATGTCCATAACAGGACAAAAGGGGACAGGAACAACAAGGTCCATAACAGGACAAAAGGGGACAGGAACAATAATGTCTATAACAGGACAAAAGGGGACAGGAACAACAATGTCTATAACAGGACAAAAGGGACAGGAACAACAATGTCCATAACAGGACAAGGGGACAGGAACAACAATGTCTATAACAGGACAAAGGGGACAGGAAAAACAATGTCTAGAACAGGACAAAAGGGGACAGGAACAACAATGTCCATAACAGGACAAAAGGGGACAGGAACAACAAGTCCATAACAGGACAACAGGGGACAGGAACAACAATGTCCATAACAGGACAAAAGGGGACAGGAACAACAATGTCCATAACAGAACAGGGGACAGGAACAACAAGTCCATAACAGGACAACAGGGACAGGAACAAGGTCATAACAGGACAACAGGGGACAGGAACAATGTCCATAACAGGACAAAAGGGGACAGGAACAACAATGTCCATAACAGGACAACAGGGGACAGGAACAAGTCCATAACAGGACAAAGGGGACAGGAACAACAAGGTCCATAACAGGACACAGGGGACAGGAACAACAAGGTCCATAACAGGACAAAGGGGACAGGAACAACAATGTCCATAACAGGACAAAGGGGACAGGAACAACAAGTCCATAACAGGACAAACAGGGGACAGGAAACAATGTCTATAACAGGACAAAAGGGGACAGGAACAACATGTCATAACAGGACAAAAGGGGACAGGAACACAATGTCCATAACAGGACAAAAGGGACAGGAACAACAATGTCACAATGTCTAAACAGGACAAAGGGGACAGGAACAACAATGTCCATAACAGGACAAAAGGGACAGGAACAACAATGTCCATAACAGGACAAAAGGGGACAGGAACAACTGTCCATAACAGGACAAAAGGGGACAGGAACAACAATGTCCATAACAGGCCCAACGGGGACAGGAACAACAATGCCCTATAACAGGACACAGGGGACAGGAACAACAATGTCCATAACAGGACAAAAGGGGACAGGAACAACAATGTCCATAACAGGACAAGGGGACAGGAACAACAATGTCTATAACAGAACAGGGGACAGGAACAACAAGGTCCATAACAGGACAAAAGGGGACAGGAACAAAGTCCATAACAGGACAAAGGGGACAGGAACAACAAGTTCCATAACAGGACAACAGGGGACAGGATCAACAAGGTCCATAACAGGACAACAGGGGACAGGAACAACAATGTCCATAACAGGACAACAGGGGACAGGAACAAGAAGGTCCATAACAGAACAGGGGACAGGAACAACAATGTCTATAACAGGACAAAGGGGACAGGAACAACAATGTCTATTAACAGGACAAAAGGGGACAGGAACAACAATGTCCATAACAGGACAAAAGGGGACAGGAACAACAATGTCCATAACAGGACCAAGGGGACAGGAACAAGGTCCATAACAGGACAAAAGGGACAGGACAGAGGAAGAGGTATATTTTGTTCCCCCTTTCACCATTTTTGATGACTTGAGTTTTTCAATCAGTCACCAGGCTTCAGGTTTTAAGCGTCTGGAAAGGGGGTCGTGACCTTGTGAACGGCTCTGTCGGCAGGCAACAGCCTGTAGACCTCACACGTCTTGACGACTCAGGCCACTCAGGCCAGAAGGAGTAGGACAACCAGAAGTTATCATCTACTGTGAAGTGGACGGCAGACTGGCAGGGCTATGAATGGGGAAATATTGTCTTCACCTTGCTGCAATAGCAGCTGAGGCTCTGGGCACTGACCGGGGGTGGGTGGGTGGGGGAGGCTTTCTGTCATGTGAGACAAGTTTATATTAAGTGGCTAGTTGTGTTGTGATTCAGACCTGTAATTATTTATTTCATAGACTTTATATATCTGTTCTTTTCTTTGAAGACAAGCTACAAAGATACACATCATTTACATGTAACCAAGATTGTTCCAATGATAGACTGATACAATACTACTATAAAACATAAAGACTAGATAAAACATAGGCTAGGTAGGACCTCAGGACCGGCCAGCTCATGGGTTTATGTGCAGGCTTAAGGCTTGTGCCATGATCACCATACACATAGCACTGTGACATTAGTGCGTATGGAATTCATTCCATGCGCGGAGAAACATCTTGAAAAAACTGAAACTGAAATTGCAAATGAAACTGTACAGATAATGGAACTGTTTCAAAGATGACACTACGATGTACCACAAAATATTTCTGGGCTGTTCCTAAGCTAGAGAGGACACAAACAGGAGACTGGGAGAAACTGAGAGAATGAAAAGAGGAAGAGATGTGGGTGAGGGTTCTACATGACGGCTTTGTTTTTTGTCTGTTTCAGCATTCTGATCTTTTCGGGGCAAACATGCTGGGTGTTTTCATGTTTTCATGACACTAGACACTGACAAGATCTACAGGATCTTTAACATGCATCTTACCAATACTGTTGTATGGATGCAAAGCCTGGACAATCAACACCTAAAGTCAGAACAAGATTGAGATACATGAAATGTGGGTTCCGAGGACAATGTCAAGAGTTCAATGGACAGCAAAGAAAACAAACGAGACAGTCTTGAAAGAAACAAAGACAAGAAGAACACTAACGAAGATTAGGAAAAGACAAGCAACGTTTATAGGACATTTTAAGAGGCAAGAGAAATTTGAGTGCCTGGTCACAACAGGAAAATTCGAGCGGAAAAGAATACCAAGTAGAGCCAGGGAGAAATATTAGACAGTTTTGTAGTGTGGATGTGGATGTGGATGTGGATGGAGAGGGTAGGAGATTTACTCACAGTGACAAAAGATACATACGTCTGGAGGGCCATGATCGCCAACGCCACGCCACATGGCACATGACGATGAAGCTTAGAGATCTGGCAGACAGCATGTTTTTACAGACATGTTTACAAGACAAAACACAATAAAGAAAGAAAGTGTACAGACCTTGCTGACAAGGGCAGGCATGTTCATGGAGTTGGTGGCAAACCCCATGGGCACGGTGATGGCCGCCTCTGTCCCCAAAAACTCTGCCACTGTCTCGTCCAGCTGACGATGAATGTCCAGGTAGCCTGCAACAGTCATGGCTTTTATGTCATCATGGTCATCACATCATCATCATCATCATCATCATCATCATCACCAACCAATGTCCAGGTAGCCTGCAACAGTCATGGCTTTTATGTCATCATGGTCATCACATCATCATCATCATCATCATCATCAACAACAACACCAATGTCCAGGTAGCCTGCAACAGTCATGCTTTTATGTCATCATGGTCATCACATCATCATCCATCATCATCATCATCATCAACAACAACCAATGTCCAGGTAGCCTGCAACAGTCATGGCTTTTATGTCATCATGGTCATCATATCATTATCATCGATCATCATCACCATCATCATCATCATCATCATCATCACCAACCAATGTCCAGGCAGCCTGCACCAGTCATGGCTCTTATGTCTTCATGATCATCACCATCATCACCATCATCATCACCATCATCATCATCACCATCATCACCACCAACCAACGTCCAGATAGCCTGTAACAGTCATGGCTTTTGAGTCACCACCATCATCATCACCACCATCATCATCACTGTCATCCCACATTTACCATCACGACCATCATCACATCACTCTCTGTCCTCCCCACAAAAGCACTCTGCCTCTGTACTGGTCAAAGACTATCGCTTCCGCTTCTGAAAGCACATGTGTGATCACAGCGTCCTGTGTCACATGTTGACATACTGTCACATTTTATTTATTCCTTTCTCTTCGGTGTCCATGGCTGCCACTCCCCACATGCATTCCTGTGTCTTGTTATCAATATACATTGTACATACATTCCTGTGTCTTGTTATCAATATACATTGTACATACATTCCCGTGTCTTGTTATCAATATACATTGTACATACATTCCTGTGTCTTGTTATCAATATACATTGTACATACACTCCTGTGTCTTGTTATCAATATACATTGTACATACACTCCTGTGTCTTGTTATCAATATACATTGTACATACATTCCTGTGTCTTGTTATCAATATACATTGTACATACATTCCTGTGTCTTGTTATCAATATACATTGTACATACACTCCTGTGTCTTGTTATCAATATACATTGTACATACACTCCTGTGTCTTGTTATCAATATACATTGTACATACACTCCTGTGTCTTGTTATCAATATACATTGTACATGCACTCCTGTCTTGTATCAATATACATTGTACATGTACTCCTGTGTCTTGTTATCAATATACATTGTACATACACTCCTGTGTCTTGTTATCAATATACATTGTACATACACTCCTGTGTCTTGTTATCAATATACATTGTACATGCATTCCTGTGTCCTGTTATCAATATACATTGTACATGCATTCCTGTGTCTTGTTATCAATATACATTGTACATACACTCCTGTGTCTTGTTATCAATATACACTGTACATGCACTCCTGTGTCTTGTTATCAATATACACTGTACATGCACTCCTGTGTCTTGTTATCAATATACATTGTACATACATTCCTGTGTCTTGTTATCAATATACATTGTACATGTAGTCCTGTGTCTTGTTATCAATATACATTGTACATACACTCCTGTGTCTTGTTATCAATATACATTGTACATACACTCCTGTGTCTTGTTATCAATATACATTGTACATGCACTCCTGTGTCTTGTTATCAATATACATTGTACATACACTCCTGTGTCTTGTTATCAATATACATTGTACATGCACTCCTGTGTCTTGTTATCAATATACACTGTACATACACTCCTGTGTCCTGTTATCAATATACATTGTACATACACTCCTGTGTCCTGTTATCAATATACACTGTACATACACTCCTGTGTCTTGTTATCAATATACATTGTACATACACTCCTGTGTCTTGTTATCAATATACATTGTACATGCACTCCTGTGTCTTGTTATCAATATACATTGTACATGCACTCCTGTGTCTTGTTATCAATATACACTGTACATGCACTCCTGTGTCTTGTTATCAATATACATTGTACATACATTCCTGTGTCCTGTTATCAATATACATTGTACATACACTCCTGTGTCTTGTTATCAATATACACTGTACATGCACTCCTGTGTCTTGTTATCAATATACATTGTACATACATTCCTGTGTCTTGTTATCAATATACATTGTACATACACTCCTGTGTCTTGTTATCAATATACATTGTACATACACTCCTGTGTCTTGTTATCAATATACATTGTACATACACTCCTGTGTCTTGTTATCAATATACATTGTTCTTCTGTGCGCAGCATTATTCTCCAAGCTAATTTGAACTCGGTGGCAATGACACTTCATCAGACTTTTCAGAGTAACAGAGAAAAATCAAGCAGTTTAGCGAGATGACCACATTCCACAGTCTGCACCTTTGGTGGGTGTACATGCTGGGTGATTTCATGTTTCCACAAGCCAGCCACTGACATGACTTACAGCACCTTTAACATGCATATTTGATATTGTGCATGCATGTACGTACATACGTAGGGGGTTTAGACACTGGCAGGTCTGCACATGTTGCCTGGGCAATGGGCAAAATCTCCATCCTTTACCCACCAGGTGGAGGTGTCTAGAGGGACTGAACCCAGGACCTTTCGACCAGAAGTCTAATGTTTAACCACTGGACAACTGCCAGAGTTCTTACAGGTAAACATTACACCAACTACCCAGCACAGACAGAGGCACCCATGGAAACAGCCTCCATGTTCAGCAAAATACAGATGACACTTGCTATCAAGTGGTCTACCTCGCATACCCTCCCTGTTGTCCAGGCCCTGGAGAATAACAAGCTTCCAGCACCTGAACAAGCCCTTCCAGCAAGTCACAACAACCAGAAGACTGGTCCTCCAGTGGATCCCCGCTCACTGTGCGATACCAAGAAAACAAAAAGGTATGTAGGCTAGCAAAAGGAGGAGCCCTGGAAGACCAACCAGACAAACGTCATCAGATCACTCCTTAAGCCATGGACAGAGAGGGACGACTAACACCTTGTGTCCAGAGAACAGCAAGTGGTCCTGATGAGACTCCGCACAGGCCACAACTGGCTGAACATCCATGTGAATAGAAAGTTCCAACAGACGCCATCACCAAACCGCCCCAGAGGTCAAGAGGACCAGACAGGTGACCACATATCACAGCCATGTGGCCTCTATCAAGTGTAGCCACAGGTGACCACATATTACAGCCATGTCACCTCTATCAAGTGTAGCCACAGGTGACAGGTGACCACATATCACAGCCATGTCACCTCTATCAAGTGTAGTCACAGGTGACAGGTGACCACATATCACAGCCATGTCACCTCTATCAAGTGTAGCCACAGGTGACCACATATCACAGCTATGTCACCTCTATCAAGTGTAGTCACAGGTGACAGGTGACCACATATCACAGCCATGTCACCTCTATCAAGTGTAGTCACAGGTGACCACATATCACAGCCATGTCACCTCTATCAAGTGTAGTCACAGGTGACCACATATTACAGCCATGTCACCTCTATCAAGTGTAGCCACAGGTGACCACATATCACAGCCATGTCACCTCTATCAAGTGTAGTCACAGGTGACAGGTGACCACATATCACAGCCATGTCACCTCTATCAAGTGTAGCCACAGGTGACCACATATCACAGCTATGTCACCTCTATCAAGTGTAGTCACAGGTGACAGGTGACCACATATCACAGCCATGTCACCTCTATCAAGTGTAGTCACAGGTGACCACATATCACAGCCATGTCATCTCTATCAAGTGTAGTCACAGGTGACAGGTGACCACATATCACAGCCATGTCACCTCTATCAAGTGTAGTCACAGGTGACCACATATCACAGCTATGTCACCTCTATCAAGTGTAGTCACAGGTGACAGGTGACCACATATCACAGCCATGTCACCTCTATCAAGTGTAGTCACAGGTGACCACATATCACAGCCATGTCACCTCTATCAAGTGTAGTCACAGGTGACAGGTGACCACATATCACAGCCATGTCACCTCTATCAAGTGTAGTCACAGGTGACCACATATCACAGCCATGTCACCTCTATCAAGTGTAGTCACAGGTGACAGGTGACCACATATCACAGCCATGTCACCTCTATCAAGTGTAGTCACAGGTGACCACATATCACAGCCATGTCACCTCTATCAAGTGTAGTCACAGGTGACAGGTGACCACATATCACAGCCATGTCACCTCTATCAAGTGTAGTCACAGGTGACCACATATCACAGCCATGTCACCTCTATCAAGTGTAGTCACAGGTGACCACACATCACAGCCATGTCACCTCTATCAAGTGTAGTCACAGGTGACAGGTGACCACATATCACAGCCATGTCACCTCTATCAAGTGTAGTCACAGGTGACAGGTGACCACATATCACAGCCATGTCACCTCTATCAAGTGTAGTCACAGGTGACCACATATCACAGCCATGTCACCTCTATCAAGTGTAGTCACAGGTGACAGGTGACCACATATTACAGCCATGTCACCTCTATCAAGTGTAGCCACAGGTGACCACATATCACAGCCATGTCACCTCTATCAAGTGTAGTCACAGGTGACCACATATCACAGCCATGTCACCTCTATCAAGTGTAGTCACAGGTGACCACATATCACAGCCATGTCACCTCTATCAAGTGTAGCCACAGGTGACCACATATCACAGCCATGTCACCTCTATCAAGTGTAGTCACAGGTGACCACATATCACAGCCATGTCACCTCTATCAAGTGTAGCCACAGGTGACCACATATCACAGCCATGTCACCTCTATCAAGTGTAGCCACAGGTGACCACATATCACAGCCATGTCACCTCTATCAAGTGTAGCCACAGGTGACAGGTGACCACATATCACAGCCATGTCACCTCTATCAAGTGTAGCCACAGGTGACCACATATTACAGCCATGTCACCTCTATCAAGTGTAGCCACAGGTGACCACATATCACAGCCATGTCACCTCTATCAAGTGTAGTCACAGGTGACCACATATTACAGCCATGTCACCTCTATCAAGTGTAGCCACAGGTGACCACATATCACAGCCATGTCACCTCTATCAAGTGTAGTCACAGGTGACAGGTGACCACATATCACAGCCATGTCACCTCTATCAAGTGTAGTCACAGGTGATCACATATCACAGCCATGTCACCTCTATCAAGTGTAGTCACAGGTGACAGGTGACCACATATTACAGCCATGTCACCTCTATCAAGTGTAGCCACAGGTGACCACATATCACAGCCATGTCACCTCTATCAAGTGTAGCCACAGGTGACAGGTGACCACATATCACAGCCATGTCACCTCTATCAAGTGTAGTCACAGGTGACCACATATCACAGCCATGTCACCTCTATCAAGTGTAGCCACAGGTGACAGGTGACCACATATCACAGCCATGTCACCTCTATCAAGTGTAGTCACAGGTGACCACATATCACAGCCATGTCACCTCTATCAAGTGTAGCCACAGGTGACCACATATTACAGCCATGTCACCTCTATCAAGTGTAGCCACAGGTGACCACATATCACAGCCATGTCACCTCTATCAAGTGTAGCCACAGGTGACCACATATCACAGCCATGTCACCTCTATCAAGTGTAGCCACAGGTGACCACATATCACAGCCATGTCACCTCTATCAAGTGTAGCCACAGGTGACCACATATTACAGCCATGTCACCTCTATCAAGTGTAGCCACAGGTGACATAGCTGACAACTACCACACTGACCGTCACACTCCATGGTCGTCAGTAGGACCAGGAAATAATGACACAATCATCGCCTGCACCAGATGTGGCCTGACCATGTACGCATTGAATTAAAGAGGAAGAAGAACATGAAAAATTAACCCTTGACTCCAGCATCCTATCCACCAACAACAAAAAATTTAATTTAACCCTTTGACTCCCTCACCCTGTCGACCAGCTTCCTCCAGGAAGCGGGTGATAGGGCGAGGGAGTTGAAGGATTAAAATCTTTGCTTTGCTGTCATGATTCACAAAGCAGAATGTTCATGGACTGGCTGAGGGAGTTAAAGGGTTAAAATCTTTAAACAAATATTCTGCCTACAAGAGACTGTATTCCTGTTTACTAAAGTCATGCCAGAATCATTCCTAAAAAAAAAAAAAAAGTGAATTCTAAGTAGAAACCATGCTTGGACCCTTACAAGAAACCAAGGTTAAATCATAATGTCATTATGGAAAATCATGCCTGAGTGATTCAGTACAGACCAAATTCTTGTCGACTGGCGCAGACTCCCACACCGTACTTGTGAGTGACCTCTCTCACAGTCTCAGCACACAGCTCCTTGTTCTCGGCAAAACCCAGGTAGTTGTACGACCCAAAGTTCATCACTCGCAACTTACGACCTGTCAGCCTGAAAATACACAACTTTTGATTTGTCAGAACGAACAACACATGACTGATGACACAAAAACAGTCTAATTACAGCACCATACACAAATAGTCTACATGACAAGCATTATACATACGATGGTTCAGTACACAAATATTTCAAAGACAACATCGAAATTATCAGGACAATAACAACTGTTTAATTACATATGACGGTTCAGTGCACAAATATTTTCAAAGGAATAATACTGAAATTATCACAATAATAACAACTGTTTAAAAAGAATCATACTAACCATTAACAATATTATGTAAGCACAAAAATAGTCATAACAGACTACATCTAAAATACAATCTTAATACATTAACTAACCATTATTTTATATATTCTCTCTATGTACTGAACATTAACAATACATATTTTCAATATACACTGAACATTACAACACATATTCTCAAAATGCACTGAACATTGACAATATATATTCAATATGCACTGAACATTACAATAAATATTCTCAATATGCACTGAACACTGACAAAATGTACTTTCAACATGCATTGAACATTACAATGTATAAACCCAAAACACACAAAACTGGAATAAGAATGCATATTCAATTGACAAAACAGGACAGAATCTGCATCAAAGTAACCACCAGCAGTCAATCAGATAGAAAACAGAAACTCACAAAATGCAGAATAAGAACACAACTAACAAAACAAGACAGAAATCTGGCTAGCTGTCTTTCCTCATGTGTGCATAAAGCATACACACACAAAAAAAAACAAATAACAAATACAGTCAGTCACCGTGGTGTAGTGGTTAGCGCAAGAGACTATCGACTGAAAGGTTGTGGGTTTGAATCCCTAACAGTCTCTTCTAAAATTGGCACAATAAAAGTGACCACATACACACACACACACACACACACACACACACACAACAGGTAATACACAACCAGGTAGACCATGACACACATTGTCACATGGGCAAATCACACACACACACACACACACACACACACACACACACACACACACACACACACACACACCACACACACATACCCAGAGGTAATACACAACCAGGTAGACCACGACACACATTGTCACATGGGTGAATCAACACACACACACACAACACACACACACACACACACACACACACAAACACACACACACACACACACACACACAAACACACACACAGGTAATATGCACAGATCATAATACACAAAGTCATATAGGACAGGTCAGATGAGATTTACGGTTGGTTTTTATGATGAAATCTGTGACCATTTGTTCTCACAGAAAAATCACCAATCATGGACATTAAGTGTATATTCAGAGGAATATCTGGCAAGAGAACAGTTGGAGGCCAGAGAAATCGGTTTAAAGACAGCTTGAAGGCATCGCTAAAGTCCCTCAACATAGACTGGGAGAAATGGGAAAACCTTGCCCTCAACCGTACAGTCTGGCGTAGAAGAATCAAAACCGGATGTACCACTTCAGAAGTGTCTCGTATCCAATCTGCACAAGAAAAACGAGCTGCACGGAAAGCTAGGGCTGCAAACCCTTCAACCACAGTAACTGACCATAGATGTCCAACCTGTGGATCGATCAGTCACCTCCGGACACACTGACTCAAAGCAACTTCATGAAGCCGTGGTCATTGTCGATGACGACAGACGAACACCATATTCAGAGGAGAACCACACGCATGATATTTAAAGTGAGAAGTCTGTTCAAACACTCTGGATAACAATATGTAATGCTGCATAAGATAAAATTTTGTTAAACATAATGCTGAGTAAGATCTTGCTAAAATGTAAAGCTACGTACAATCTTGTCAAAACATAATATTGTGTGAAGATCTTGCTAATGGTAAGATTTTGGTAAGGTTGTGTAAGATCTTGTTAAAGGTAAGATCTTGTTAAACATAATATGTAAGATCTTGTTAAACACAATGTGTAAGATCTTGTTAAGGTAAGATCTTGTTAAACATAAAGTGTAAGATCTTGTTATAATGTGTAAGATCTTGTTAAAGGTAGGATCTTGTTAAACATAAAGTGTAAGATCTTGTTATAATGTGTAAGATCTTGTTAAAGGTAGGATCTTGTTAAACATAATGTGTAAGATCTTGTTAAAGGTAGGATCTTGTTAAACATCTGTAAGATTTTGTTAATTAAACACAATGTGTAAGATCTTGTTAAAGGTAAGATCTTGTTAAACATAATGTCGTGTAAGGTCTTGTTAACATCAGCACGGCACAACACAATGATATAATCACTGTGTTTATAATGTACACATATACTGGCTTACACAACCCACAGTGACAATGTTGTAATGATTGTAATCATACACACAGGTATGATTATACAATGTAAAGTACTATACACATGTATGCATGAATACACAACCCAAAGTGACAATGATATAATCACTGTATTTATAACTGTACACATATACGCATGATTATACAGTCCAAATTAATGACATAATCACTGTACACTTGTACACACATGTACATGATTATCAACCCAAAGTGATGTTGATATAATCACTACATTTATAATTGTACACACAAATGCATGACTATACATTCCAAATTAACAAGAATATAATTACTGATCTATAATTGCACACACATATATGCATGATTATACAACCCAATTTGACAATGATATCATAACCATATCTATAAATGTACACATGCATCATTATACAACCCATATATATAATTATGTAACTGGACATATACATATGCATAATTATACAATCCAATCTGACAATAATATAATCGTATCACTATACAAATATATGCATGATTACACAACCCAAACTGACATTGATATAATTATAAAACTGTACACATGTATATATCTACATGATTATATAATGCAAATTGACAATGATATAATAATTATAACTGTATTTATATATCAACTGAGTTCAATAAGGACTCATATTTACGTTTTGTTGATTATACCAAGGCTTTTGATCAGGTGAGACGCAAAGAATTGATCACCCAACTATAAAGGCTCAATGGTGATAGAAAGGATCTAAGAATAATAAGGAATATGTATTGGGAACAGCAGCAATGAGTGAAGAAAACGATACAAGCTGTCTCCAAAATATTAAAAGAGGGGTTAGGCAGGGATGTGTTCTGTCACCAAATTTGTTTGCATTTTACAGCGAAACCATCATGAGAAACCTAGAAGAATGCCCTGGAGTAAAGGTTGGAGGAAAATGATAACCAATCTTCAGTTCTTCAGTGTTATATATATATTGTTTTATGGATGTAAAGCGTGGGCAGTCAACACACAAAGCCAGAACAAGATTGAGGCAGCTGAAATGTGGTTTCTAAGAAGAGTTAAGAGTTCCATGGACAGCAAAGAAAACAACGAGACAGTCCTGAGGGAGGTAGACACAAAAAGAATATTAATGAAGAAGATTAGGAAAGACAAGCAACATTTATAAGGCATTTTATGAGACAAGAGAAATTAGAGTACCTGGTTACAACAGGATAGCTGGAGAGGAAAAGAGCACCAGGCAGACTCAGGGAAAAACTATTGGACAGATTTGTACAGTGGATGAAGACAGACAGGGTGGGAGAAGTACTTGCAGCAACATAGGATAGATTCATATGGAAGACCATGATCGCCCACACCATGCAGCAGGGCACATGATAGTGATGACATATACATACACAATTATACAACTTAAACTGACAATGATACAATTATATAACTATACATACATATGCATGATTATACAACCAAAACTGACAATGATATAATTATATAACTATACAGATAGACGCATGATTATACAATCCAAAATGACAATGATATAATTATATACTACACTTATATACACATGATTATACAATCCAAATTGACAATGACATAATTATACATACATACATATGCATGATTATACAACCCAAACTGACACTGATGTAATTATATATATATATGGAGAGACAGAGATGAGAGATGTATAATTATACAACCCAAACTGATGATAATATAATTGTATAACAGTACAAATATATGTATGCTTATACAGTCCAAACTAACAATGACATAATTATACTACTGTATACATATATGTATGTTTATACAGTCCAAACAGACAATGATATAATTATACTACTGTATACATATATGTATGTTTATACAGTCCAAACAGACAATGATATAATTATACTACTGTACACATATGTGTATGATTATGCAGCCCAAATTGACAACAACATATTCATTCATTTATAACTGAACATACACAATACACATAATTATAGGCCTGAAATGACACTTGATAGTTCAGTGTTACACTAAAAAAATGTGACTAACAGTGCTGTAATAGAAGAGAAATGACTCTTGATGATAAAATGTGATATCACTAAAGAAACGTGAAACAGAGTGATGTTACAGAGAAACAAGACTTAATGGTACAATATGGAAACAGTAAAAAGATGTAATAGACAGCGATATGACAGACATTGCACTTAATGGTACAGAGTGATATCACTAAACAAATGTGACAGAGAGTGGTAGAACAGAGACAACAGAGAAATGATAACACATGGTACAGAGTGATATCACTAAACAAATGTGACAGAGGGTGGTAGAACAGAGACAACAGAGAAATGATAACACATGGTACAGAGTGATATCACTAAACAAATGTGACAGAGGGTGGTAGAACAGAGACAACAGAGAAATGATAATACATGGTACAGAGTGATATCACTAAACAAATGTGACAGAGGTGGTAGAACAGAGACAACAGAGAAATGATAACACATGGTACAGAGTGATATCACTAAACAAATGTGACAGAGGGTGGTAGAACAGAGACAACAGAGAAATGATAATACATGGTACAGTAAGGCGGAACTACAGAGACACGATGAAGTGATACTAATGACAATGACACTTGATGGCAGTGTGATATCATTAGGGATGTTATTGTTATTATTATTATTGTTTCAAGCCCAGCCAATCACGTAGAGCCATATAATAATAATAATAATAATAATTACAATATTTATATAGCGCAAAATCTCGATAAAAATCAAATCTAAGCGCTGAACATACACTTACGCACGCGCGCACACACACACTCACACATGGCTATAAATGGGGAAAAAGAATAAAAGCAATGGAAAATTATAGAGAGCATATTATATACAAATATATATTACAATGTGATTCCCCTCCGAGTGGAGACAGGCTACAGAGGGGGATGAGTGAGGTCAGGATTTTATGCAGAGGAGAAAAGGTGAGTTTTGAGAGCGGACTTGAAGGAGACAAAAGTAGGTTGCTGACGGACAGAGAGAGGAAGTTTGTTCCAGGAGAGCGGACCAGAAACAGAGAAGGCTCGTGGACCATAGGTATTGAGCTTAGTGCGTGGAAAGCGAAAAGTCAGAGGATCGGAGGCAGAGCGGAGGGTACGTGAGGGAACATAGATCTCAAGTAGGCCTGACAGGTAATCAGGGGCTGCGTTATTGAGGCTTTTGTAGCACATGGTGTCAGTTTGTACTGTATGCGCTTTGATACAGGGAGCCAGTGAAGTTGTGTCAGGAGAGGAGATATGTGTCAGATTTTTTTCTTTTTGAGTACAAGGCATGCAGCATTGTTTTGAATGAGCTGTAGGATGTGAATGGTGGAGGCAGGAAGACCAGACAGGAGTGAACTGCAATAGTCAATGCGAGACATTATGAAGGAGAGAACACAAGGGATTAAAAACATACCTAAATACAAATTTAAACATAACTAAGGATGCTAAAGCATGAATAAAAAAACAGGCCTAATTTACCTAAAACTGCTTCCGCATGTCTCATTTCCCTAGAGCTCAAAATGCACTTAACACATATCCCCACTATCAATCCTGAGAGAAAGTATGTAAGACTTTATCCAACACATATATGTGTATGGACCACAAAGAAAAAATGATAGAAAGAAATCACAGAAAGCAACACAGCAAGGCAGAACCAAAGAGAATGACAGGAAAGAGGAAATTCCACGCACAGAATATCCAGAAGGTGAGGATACTATTTATACTGAAAGAGCCCCAGCATCCCCACGGGGGTACTAAAGATGTGATATAACACTTGATGAAAGAAGTGACAGTTAAGTGATAGAACAGACAAATAACACTTGTTCATTGATGAAAGAAGTGACAGTAAAGTGATAGAAAAGACAAATAACACACTTGTTCATTGATGAAAGAAGTGACAGTAAAGTGACAGAACAGAGAAATAACACTCCATGAAAGAAGTGACAGTAGAGTGATAGAACAGAGAAATAACATTCCATGAAAGAAGTGACAACAGAGTGATAGAACAGAGAATACTTCATGAAAGAAGTGACAGTAGAGTGATAGAACAGAGAATACTCCATGAAAGAAGTGACAGTAGAGTGATAGAACAGAGAATACTTCATGAAAGAAGTGACAGTAGAGTGATAGAACAGAGAATACTTCATGAAAGAAGTGACAGTAGAGTGATAGAACAGAGAATACTTCATGAAGAAGTGACAAGGATAGAACGAGATACTTCATGAAAGAGTGACAGGAGTGATAGAACAGAGAATACTTCATGAAAGAAGTGACAGAGAGTGATAGAACAGAGAATACTTCATGAAAGAAGTGACAGTAGAGTGATAGAACAGAGAATACTCCATGAAAGAAGTGACAGCAGAGTGATAGAACAGAGAATACTCCATGAAAAGTGACAGTAGAGTGATAGAACAGAGAATACTTCATGAAAGAAGTGACAGTAGAGTGATAGAACAGAGAATACTCCATGAAAGAAGTGACAGTAGAGTGATAGAACAGAGAATACTCCATGAAAGAAGTGACAGTAGAGTGATAGAACAGAGACAACAGACAAATAATATTTGATGAAAGAAGTGACAGTAGAGTGATAGACAGAACAGACAAAAGGACAAGAGTAGATATTAGAAAGACAGAATATATGAAAAGAAGTGACAGTAAGTGATAGAAACAGAGATATTCATGAAAGAAGTGACAGTAAGTGATAGAACAGAATATTTGATGAAAGAAGTGACAGTCAGAGTGATAGAACAGAAATACTTATGAAGAAGTGACAGACATAGATATAGAACAGAGAATATTGATGAAAGAAGTGACAGTAGAGTGATGAGAATACAGAAGAGGACAACAGTGATAGACAGAATATTATTTGATGAAAGAAGTGACAGCACAGTGATAGAACACAGAAATTCATGAAAAGAAGTGACAGTACAGTGATAGAACAAGAATTATTTGATGAAAGAAGTGACAGTAGAGTGATAGAACAGAGAATACTTCATGAAAGAAGTGACAGTAGAGTGATAGAACAGAGACAACAGACAAATATATCATTTGATGAAAGAAGAGTGACAGTAGAGTGATAGAACACAGACAACAGACAAATATCATTTGATGAAAGAAGTGACAGAAGTGACAGCTGATGACAAGAAACAAATATATATTGATGAAAGAAGTGACAGCACAGTGATAGAACACAGACAACAAAATATATTTGATGAAAGAAGTGACAGCACAGTGATAGAACAGAGACAACAGACAAATATTATTTGATGAAAGAAGTGACAGCAGAGTGATAGAACAGAGGCAACAGACAAATATTATTTGATGAAAGAAGTGACGGCAGAGTGATAGAACAGAGACAACAGACAAATAATATTTGATGAAAGAAGTGACAGTACAGTGATAGAACACAGACAACAGACAAATATTATTTGATGAAAGAAGTGACAGCAGAGTGACTGAACAGAGACAACAGAGAAATAATAATGCACTAATGTCACACAGACAAATGAAATGACAACAACAATATTACGCTGAAACAGCAGAAATATCGCATAATGTGGACAATAGCCAAATCACTTTAACCCTTTGACTCCCTCACCCTGACCACCAGCATCTTGCATCGTCAACCATGTAGCAAAGTAAACACTTAACCCTTTGACTCCCTCAAAAAGCTGGTGGACAGGGTGAGGAGTCAAAGGGTTAAGTTTTTGCTGTTGGTGGATAAGGTACGGGAGTCAAGGGGTTAAGTTTTTGCTGTTGGTGGATAGGGTGTGGGAGTCAAAGGGTTAAGTTTTTGCTGTTGGTGGATAAGGTACGGGAGTCAAGGGTTAAGTTTTTGCTGTTGGTGGATAAGGTACGGGAGTCAAGGGTTTAAGTTTTTGCTGTTGGTGGATAGGGTGTGGGAGTCAAAGGGTAAGTATCTCCATAAACACAAATTCCACAAGACTACAACACAAATACATAAAAACTGACATCAAAATACCATAACATGCAACATAAACTCAATCCCATATATATGAAATAAAATGGTTTAAATGCAAATGTGCACATTCCACACACACACACACACACACACACACACACATGTATACACAGCATCACTACCACCACCACCACACCACAATCACCACCACCACACACACACACCACACGTGCACACCACACTCACACACACACAACACACACACACACACACACACACACCACAACCACCCGCCACCACTCCAAACATTTATTCACTGAAAATGAATTACTCAGTATATCAGTCAATCAATCAATCAATCAATCAAACAATCAATCAGTCAATCAGTCAATCAATCATATTTACATGCACATGCAAGAAAATGTGCATGCACACACACAGACACAATTAAACAAACCACAATCCCTTATAACCACTACACAAGCACAGAGGATCTGCATGAAAAAAAAAAGCTCCCCACATATAATCCACAGAGAAGAAATGCAAAATGATGTAAAAACAAACAAACTAACAAACAGCAATAAATAAGGCAGTCAAGCCATTCTAATAATCTTTTTTTAATAAAGAAATTATCACACAAAATCCAGATTTTGTACTTTTCTGGGTCACTGTGGCCTTGAAGAAACATCACATGAAATAAAGTTGACGAATATCAAGGTCAAAGGTAGACTGTCACAACAGTGAAAGCAGACTGAAAATATTGTCACAAATTGTCACAAGAAAGTATTGTTCACACACACCTTTCTGGACAGTGCTGATTTTCACCACTTTTTTGTCTGTGATCTTGACCTTGGCACAGAGATTTCTAAACTCGAGCATTTGTGACTGCTAAACCATCCACACCTTTGACTCTAATTTGGTAAAGACCCATTCATAAAAACAGCTGACAACATTTTGCTAACACACACACACACACACACACACACACACACACACACACACACACACACACACACACACATATGTATATAGATATATAGACAGACAGATAGATAGATAGATATACATATAGATATATATATATATATATATACACACACATATATACACACACACACACAGAGGCACATACTGACACACACCATTGTCTGTTCGATATAAAACAAAGTCCCCCCCCCCTTTTTTTTTTTTATCTTGAAAGAGGGACTGAAAAAAAAAAAAAAAGAAATGCAATACAGGGCACTTAAAACCAAAGTCAGGGAAATATGGAGATTGCTGTAAAGGAAACACAAAACAAAACAGACCAAAACAAACTTCACCAAGGTCAAGGAAGAAAACAAAACTCCTCACCAAAATTAAGCAAAGAAAGAAACATTTCACCAAAATAAAACAAACAAAAAAACAAAAAAAAAAAAAACAAAAAAAATAGACAACAGCAGAAGGGCATCCAGAGTCATGACCTGGATGTGGCCCGGCCCCCGAAGTGTAAGGAATTCAGGGCCGAAACACTTGTCTAAAGGGGGTTACTTCTCTGAAGACCTTCTGTTGTCT
Organism: Monoplex corrugatus; assembly: GCA_030674185.1. Classification (NCBI taxonomy): domain Eukaryota; kingdom Metazoa; phylum Mollusca; class Gastropoda; order Littorinimorpha; family Ranellidae; genus Monoplex; species Monoplex corrugatus. Next base: position 101,083,652 of record CM060308.1, on the reverse strand, counting down.
AGCTCTCCCTAGAGTTTCTTTCTACCAAACATGTCAACCAAACATACATACACTGGGTAAAACTTCCACTGACACCAAATGAGTTAGAACTATTTTAGAGTTAAAACCATTTTCGAAATTATTTTTTATAGCATTCTGATTTCCTTGAATTTGTGAATACACACGTATCTGCCCATATCGTGCAAGTGGTATCCTGCGGTACAATCTGTATGTTTACTCTGTGATGGTGAACATTCATGTTTCCTAAGTCTGAAGAATTAAGAATCTTTAACGTGATAAACTGATGTTTTGCATGCCTAAACACATAGAAGGGGAGCTGACCCAAGCAGACTGTGTACATTTTGACCTGGGAAACACTGGAAAAATCTCCACCTTTAATCCACCAGGTGGGAGGTGCCCAGGATCAAACCCACACCTTCCAATAGTAAGTCTGACATCTTACCCATCTGATTACCACACCCATCATTAAAACCACAGGCAGGAAAATAAAGACTCCTTGTAAGCAAACAAAACAAACAGTTACATGATGAATATCGTGGTAATGAACAGGTTGTCCCTCGCCCAATCACTGTAGGACAGTGTGATGGCAGACTATCCACCATTTCTCTTGTGTCAGCATTATAAGGCCAGCGGCCAGTCTCCCCCCATTGCCAATCACTGTAGGACAGTGAGATGGCAGACTATCCACCAATCCTCTTGTGTCAGCATTATAAGGCCAGCGGCCTGTCTCCCCCCATTGCCAATCACTGTAGGACAGTGAGACGGCAGACACTCCACCATTCCTCTTGTGTCAGCATTATAAGGCCAGCGGCCTGTCTCCCCCATTGCCAATCACTGTAGGACAGTGAGACGCAGACACCCACCATTCCTCTGTGTCAGCATTATAAGGCCAGCAGCCTGTCTCCCCCCCCCCCCCCCCCCATTGCTTTACCTTCCCTGATCCTGCACAGGTCAGATACCCGTTCACAGCTGGGTGAACATCTGTAATGTGTTTATCACTGTGGTGGTGCTAACTGATGTTTGTGCATCATCTCCTCCCATCTCCATTTCAATAATGTACTTATCACTGTGGTGGTGCTAACTGATGTTTGTGCATCAGTCTCTTCCCATCTCCATTTCAATAATGTGCTTATCACTGTGGTGGTGCTAACTGATGTTTATGCATCAGTCTCTTCCCATCTCCATTTCAATAATGTGCTTATCACTGTGGTGGTGCTAACTGATGTTTATGCATCAGTCTCTTCCCATCTCCATTTCAATAATGTGCTTATCACTGTGGTGGTGCTAACTGATGTTTGTGCATCAGTCTCTTCCCATCTCCATTTCAATAATGTACTTATCACTGTGGTGGTGCTAACTGATGTTTATGCATCAGTCTCTTCCCATCTCCATCTCAAAGCCTATCTCAAGGTGACAGTTTGTGTGCTGATGGTGTCAGCCTAATAATACACATCACATCTCCATTTCAATATATATACATATATATATAAAAGAACTATGTTACAGAAAGAAAAATACTACTAGACAAACACAGACAGACCCGTAGTACCGTAGTATAAAAAAATTGTGTTGCAGAAAGAGAAACACGACAAGACAAGACAAGACACAGATAGACCTGCAGTAAAAAAAATTGTGGCATAGAAAGATATTCACTACAAGACAAAACACACACCACTGTGATATTAAAACAAAGAACAATGGTACAGGAAGAGAAACACTACAAAACACACACCACTGTGATATTAAAACAAAGAACAATGGTACAGGAAGAGAAACACTACAAGACACACACCACTGTGACATTAAAACAAAGAACAATGGTACAGGAAGAGAAACACTACAAGACACAGACACCACTGTGATATTAAAACAAAGAACAATGGTACAGGAAGAGAAACACTACAAGACACAGACACCACTGTGATATTAAAACAAAGAACAATGGTACAGGAAGAGAAACACTACAAGACACACACACACCACTGTGATATTAAAACAAAGAACAATGGTACAGGAAAAGAAACACTACAAAACACACACCACTGTGATATTAAAACAAAGAACAATGGTACAGGAAAAGAAACACTACAAAACACACACCACTGTGATATTAAAACAAAGAACAATGGTACAGGAAAAGAAACACTACAAAACACACACCACTGTGATATTAAAACAAAGAACAATGGTACAGGAAGAGAAACACTACAAGACACACACACACCACTGTGATATTAAAACAAAGAACAATGGTACAGGAAAAGAAACACTACAAAACACACACACCACTGTGATATTAAAACAAAGAACAATGGTACAGGAAGAGAAACACTACAAGACACAGACACCACTGTGACATTAAAACAAAGAACAATGGTACAGGAAGAGAAACACTACAAAACACACACCACTGTGATATTAAAACAAAGAACAATGGTACAGGAAGAGAAACACTACAAGACACACACACCATTGTGATATTAAAACAAAGAACAATGGTACAGGAAGAGAAACACTACAAGACACACACACCACTGTGATATTAAAACAAAGAACAATGGTACAGGAAGAGAAACACTACAAGACACAGACACCACTGTGACATTAAAACAAAGAACAATGGTACAGGAAAAGAAACACTACAAAACACACATCACTGTGACATTAAAACAAAGAACAATGGTACAGGAAGAGAAACACTACAAGACACAGACACCACTGTGACATTAAAACAAAGAACAATGGTACAGGAAGAGAAACACTACAAGACAAAACACAACAGTACCATAAAAAAAATTGTAGAATAGAAAAACTACAACAGATCAGTTGAATAAAATAACAAACAAGAACTGTGGCATAAAAAAAATCAAGACAGAACTATGGCAAAACAACAACAACACCAACAACAAAAACAACAACAACAACAGAACTGCGGCATAAAAATGAACTGAAAACAAAGGACTGTGGAATAAAAACAAAAAAACAAAAAAATATGGCACCAAAAAACAACACAACTGTGGCATAAAAATCTGTGCATTAAAAAAAAGGACTTGTGCATAAAAACAACAAAACTGTGGCATAAAAAATTACAACAGAACTATGGCATTCCAATAAACAACAGAACTGTGGTATTAAAAAGACAATACAAGTTTGGTAAACTGTGACATAAAACCATTCACAACAGAACCATGGCATGCGAAGGGAACAGCAAGCAAGGACAAAGCACAGACAGAACCATGATACACAAGGCCCACAGAGCAGAACAGACCTGGACCAGCAAGCACAGGCAGAAGAGCTGTGTTAATTCACAGGTGGCAGGCAAAGTGAAGGGCTATGTTAAAGACAGCACATGAGTCAAGGGGCGTCGCTCTCACTCAATGTTCCAGTTGCTGTCGTGCGACGTTCGCTCCATCACGTCAAATATGGCGGAGGGAGCGGAGCAGATGGGTCGGTTCCAACAGTCGCGAGCATGGCGGTAGATATTGTTTGTGAAAAAACTCTCCCACTTCACCAAGATAGGACTACAGCCCTGTGTGAGTAAAAGACGTGCTGTTTGACGACACACTGGTGCCAGGATCAACACTGGACACAAACACAATACTCAATACAGACAAGACAGACAAGTTGTTGTGTGCTAACTGTTTCACAGAAAACACACAGCTGATGGGCCTAAGGGCTGGCAACACCATTCCATACTTACAGTAAGAAAACAGACTTCCATCATCGTAGTACACACATCTTCAAAGCACATCTGGTATGCTCAAATGTCATCTCACTTTGTCACACCTGATTCATTTCATTTTGGGCACTCAAACTATTTCATCCATGATGATCTGAAGCTGTAAGAACTCTGAACAAACTTGAGTATTGGCTGCTGCATATTGTACTATCATTCTGCAGCCAGTGGTGTGCATCTTCCATTCACTTTTAACAGGATTGTAAACATTGCCTGCAGATGGTGGTTACCCTGTTAGTCGTGGGAAGAACTACCATAAGCAAACTGCATATCTACAAGAAGGACTGCAGGACATCAGACAGGTACAGCAGCAGATCCCCTCACACTCAGGAAATGAAGAAGCAGACAAAACGGCAAAGCTCTGAGCACAGCATGAACAGAAAGACAACAACAACAGCCTCAGTCTCCCAGAAATGAAAACCATTATCAAGTCTCTGCTCAAAACACCCCTGCTACATGACAGTCATCACCAGTTGTCTCAACAAGAGCAAGTCGTTATCCTCCGCCTGTCGAACAGGCACAACAGACGGAACCACCACATGAACAAGCATGCTCGACTTGTGCCATCCCTCTGGTACCCCTGTGGAGAAGCTACCAGACAGCACAACACATCCTCCAGGACTGTGAGAACTAGCGGTCACTGAGGAAGGAGATCTGTCAACACTCCTGGGCCTGCTGGAGAAGCTGTACAGGCCTGAGGATGCGCTACACAAGATGACTTCTTTCATTCTTAAGACTAAACTCTTAGTGTGACCGTGCACAAGAAGAGGTGAAACTTTGCCACCAATGTGTGTGTATGGGCATCAGCATGAAACAATGTGTTATGTGACCGAGAACTGACAACAAGACATTGTGTACTGCAGTGTCCCTGTACGTTGGATCTGACCAGGTAATAATAATAATAATTACAATATTTATATAGCGCAAAATCTTGATAAAATCAAATCTAAGCGCTGAAGCAGACACACACGCAGGCACGCACGCCCGCACACACACGCACGCACACATACGGACCACACACACACACACACACACCCACACACACGCATGGCTATAAATGGGGAGAAAGAATAAAAGCAATAAAAGCAAGAATAAAAGCAATGGAAAATTATAGAGAGCATAGCATACAATTATATATTATAACCATGTGATTCCCTCCGAGCGGAGACAGGCTGCAGAGGGGAGGGTTGAGTGAGGTTAGGATTTTATGCAGGAGAGAAAAGGTGAGTTTTGAGAGCGGACTTGAAGGAGACAAAAGTAGGTTGCTGAACATCACCAAAGTGATGTGGTAATGGTTCAGGGTCTCTTCTGATGGCAAACATCTCCAGCTCCTACGGGCTTTCTGTCACTGGGACTCTGACAGAAAGAACTTGGGCAGGGTCACAGTGGGTGGTGTGCTGTGATGGATAAGGGGTCAACACCACTGTGATGGTGCACATCTTGGGACAGCTGTAACCCTTTAACTCCCACACTCTATCTATCAACTGCAAAAACTTAACCTTTTGTCTCTCTCACCCTATCCAGCAGCTCCCCGCAGGGCAGGAAGCTGGTGGATAGGGTGAGGGAGTCAAATGGTTTTAAGTTTTTGCTTTGCTGGCATGTTTGACAATGCAGGACGCTGGTGGACAGGGTGTGGGAGTCAGAGGGTACAAAAAAAAAAAGAAAAGAAAAACAGACCATGAAAAAGGAACCAGAAGAACAAGCAAACCTAAGGGGCCTTTTTATCCACTGGACCAGGCGGCAAGGAAGTTTTTAGTCCTCTTCTTATTATCCGTTGTTTGGTGTTTGTGGTCTTTTGTGACCTTTTTATCCACTGGACCAGGCGGCAAGGAAGTTTTTAGTCCTCTTCTTATTATCCGTTGTTTGGTGTTTGTGGTCTTTTGTGACCTTTTTATCCACTGGACCAGGCGGCAAGGAAGTTTTTAGTCCTCTTCTTATTATCCGTTGTTTGGTGTTTGTGGTCTGTTTGTGACCTTTTTATCCACTGGACCAGGCGGCAAGGAAGTTTTTAGTCCTCTTCTTGTTATCTGTTGTTTGGTGTTGTTTGTGGTCTGTTTGTGACCGTGCATTCGCGCTTGACAAAGGCCCGGTTGGCCGAAAATTTGCGCTTGTCTTGTCTTGTCTTGTTGTGTTGAATACGCCTTCACTTTGGTTTGCTTGTTCTTCTGGTTCCTGTTTGCTTGGGCGTGGGCAGTCGCACTTGTTTTGGAGAATATGAAAAAGAAGAAAATTGAGTACTTACTACAAGTATCACAGGACATCCAACCGGCGACCTAACACATGTCATTCCTGCTGTGTTCTATGGACACTTTGGTACACTGTCAACCTCTGTGACCACAGACTGATGTCACCATCCTGCTACTTGCCAGTGTTTGGCCAGTTGCCAGTGTTTTACCAGCTGCCAGTGATTTGCCTCTTGTCCATGTCTTGACAACTGCCAGTGTTTTGTTCCTTGTCAAGGTCTTGCTTTTTGCCAGTGTTTTGTCTTTTGCCAGTGTCTTGCCAGCTGCCAGTGTCTTGCCTTTTGTCTGTGTCCTGCCAGTTGCCAGTGTTTTCTTTTTGCCAGTGTCTTGTCTTTTGTCGGTGTCCTGCCAGTTGCCAGTGTTTTGCCATCTGCCAGTGTTTTGCCTTTAGCCTGTGTCCTGCCAGTTGCCAGTGTCTCGCCAGTAGCCAGTGTTTTGCCTTTAGCCTGTGTCCTGCCAGTTGCCAGTGTCTCGCCAGTAGCCAATGTTTTGCCTTTAGCCTGTGTCCTGCCAGTTGCCAGTGTCTCGCCAGTAGCCAGTGTTTTGCCTTTAGCCTGTGTCCTGCCAGTTGCCAGTGTCTTGCCAGTAGCCAGTGTTTTGCCTTTAGCCTGTGTCCTGCCAGTTGCCGGTGTCTTGCCAGTAGCCAGTGTTTTGCCTTTAGCCTGTGTCCTGCCAGTTGCCAGTGTCTTGCCAGTAGCCAGTGTTTTGCCTTTTGTCTGTGTCTTGCCAGTTGCCGGTGTCCTGCCAGTTGCCAGTGTTTTGCCTTTTGTCTGTGTCCTGCCAGTTGCCGGTGTCCTGCCAGTTGCCAGTGTCTTGCCAGCACCCCAAAAAACTACTCACACATAATGCACACATCCAGTCCTGCCAGTTACCTAGCATTTCATTAAATTAAACATCAATCACCAGAAAGTTATGTGTGCCCTTTTAGTACACAGCAAATACGTCAGAAAGCTTTGTGTGCCATATTAACACACACCAAACATGTCAGGAATTATGTGTGCCATTTTAAATGACACACGCCATGTGCCATCTGTAAATGATAATCTGTCCCCAAGATTCACCTGTCACGTGCCTGCTGTAAGACACACATGACATCAAATGTGACCCATTCATGGTGTTAAGACATCTAAACACACTGCTCAGTATGAACCAGAACACCACCAGTGCCAGGCAAGTATGTTCATGTTAAGACATCAAGACACTTACCCTTTTCTAGCCGATGATGTGTCAAGACCGCTTACTGTGAAACCAGAGTGTCACCAGTGCTATGTATCACCAATGCCAGTTAAGTATGTCCCAAGTTAACCCTTTGACTACCGCACCCTATCCACCAGCAGCAAAAAGTTAACCCTTTGACCCCCTCACCCTATCCACCAGCTTTCTACAGGAAGTTGGTAATTAGGATGAGGGAGTCAAAGGGTTAAGTTTTTGCTTTGCTATCACTGACGATGATGCAGGATGCTAGTGGATAGAGTAAGGGAGTGAAAGGGTTAAGACATCAAGACCTACACAATTCCCTAACTGATGATGAGTCAGACAGCTCAGTGTGGACCCAGAATGTCACCAACGCCAAGAATCACCAGTGCCAGGTAAGTATGTGCCAGGTTGCATAAAGACACCCTGACTGAAACCATTCCCCTGTGTCAAATGTTACGTCACACTCAAAGTCCTATTGGGTAAGAGCAATACCTAACATCAGTCCTATCACTTAACTGTCACACTAACACACAGCATTATCAGTTATATGCCCAGTAAAACACACGTAACAGTCCTACCAATCACACGTCCCACAGAACACACGAAACAATTCTTTCACTTGTGTTTTACAGGCAACACACACATACTGCTCTGTCAGTCAGTCATATGTAACATATACAGAATCTTATCAATATCAGTTAATCGTCACACAACTGTGGTAACATATATTTGATGGCATTAATGATGGGATGGAAAAGGTAGACCTGAGAATTTCGGCAGCCATGTGGGTAACATACAGACTCTGTTCCTAGCAAACTGACATTTTTTAAACTAAACTGGGTGAGCACTTACTTGTTACTGGGTGCTTACTTGTTACTGGGTGCTTACTTGTTACTGGGTGCTTGCTTGTTACTGGTGTGCGTTACTGGTGCTTCTTGTTACTGGGTGCTTACTTGTTACTGGGTGCTTCTTCTTACTGGGTGCTTGCTTCTTACTGGGTGCTTGCTTCTTACTGGGTGCTTGCTTCTTACTGGGTGCTTGCTTCTTACTGGGTGCTTGCTTGTTACTGGGTGCTTGCTTGTTACTGGGTGCTTGCTTGTTACTGGGTGCTTGCTTCTTACTGGGTGCTTACTTCTTACTGGGTGCTTGCTTGTTACTGGGTGCTTACTTTTACTGGGTGCTTACGTCTTACTGGGTGCTTACTTGTTACTGGGTGCTTGCTTGTTACTGGGTGCTTGCTTCTTACTGGGTGCTTACTTCTTACTGGGTGCTTGCTTGTTACTGGGTGCTTACTTCTTACTGGGTGCTTACGTCTTACTGGGTGCTTACTTGTTACTGGGTGCTTGCTGTTACTGGGTGCTTACTTCTTACTGGTGCTTACGTCTTACTGGTGCTTACTTCTACTTTTGATAAGCTTCACAGTATGTTATGGACAGCCTAAGTCTGTATCAATCACACACTATGATAAGCTTCACAGTATGTTATGGATAGCCTAAGTCTGTATTAATCACACATTATGATAAGCTTCACAGTATGTTATGGATAGCCTAAGTCTGTATTATCACACACTATGATAAGCTTCACAGTATGTTATGGATAGCCTAAGTCTGTATCACTCATACACTATGATAAGTTTCACAGTATGTTATGGATAGCCTAAGTCTGTATCATACACTATGATAAGCTTCACAGTATGTTATGGATAGCCTAAGTCTGTATCATACACTATGATAAGCTTCACAGTATGTTATGGATAGCCTAAGTCTGTATCATACACTATGATAAGCTTCACAGTATGTTATGGATAGCCTAAGTCTGTATCATACACTATGATAAGCTTCACAGTATGTTATGGATAGCCTAAGTCTGTATCAATCACACACTATGATAAGCTTCACAGTATGTTATGGATAGCCTAAGTCTGTATCATACACTATGATAAGCTTCACAGTATGTTATGGATAGCCTAAGTCTGTATTAATCATACACTATGATAAGTTTCACAGTATGTTATGGATAGCCTAAGTCTGTATTAATCACACACTATGATAAGCTTCACAGTATGTTATGGATAGCCTAAGTCTGTATTAATCACACACTATAAGCTTCACAGTATGTTATGGACAGCCTAAGTCTGTATCATACACTATGATAAGCTTCACAGTATGTTATGGATAGCCTAAGTCTGTATCATACACTATGATAAGCTTCACAGTATGTTATGGATAGCCTAAGTCTGTATTAATCACACACTATGATAAGCTTCACAGTATGTTATGGATAGTCTAAGTCTGTATCACACACTATGATAAGCTTCACAGTATGTTATGGATAGCCTAAGTCTGTATTAATCAAACACTACGATAAGCTTCTCAGTATGTTATGGATAGCCTAAGTCTGTATTAATCACACACTATGATAAGCTTCACAGTATGTTATGGATAGCCTAAGTCTGTATTAATCACACACTATGATAAGCTTCACAGTATGTTATGGATAGCCTAAGTCTGTATCACACACTATGATAAGCTTCACAGTATGTTATGGATAGCCTAAGTCTGTATCAATCACACACTATGATAAGCTTCACAGCATGTTATGGATAGCCTAAGTCTGTATTAATCACACACTATGATAAGCTTCACAGTATGTTATGGATAGCCTAAGTCTGTATTAATCACACACTATGATAAGCTTCACAGTATGTTATGGATAGCCTAAGTCTGTATCATACACTATGATAAGCTTCACAGTATGTTATGGATAGCCTAAGTCTGTATCAATCACACACTATGATAAGCTTCACAGTATGTTATGGATAGCCTAAGTCTGTATTAATCACACACTATGATAAGCTTCACAGTATGTTATGGATAGCCTAAGTCTGTATCACACACTATGATAAGTTTCACAGTATGTTATGGATAGCCTAAGTCTGTATCACACACTATGATAAGCTTCACAGTATGTTATGGATAGTCTAAGTCTGTATCAATCACACACTATGATAAGCTTCACAGTATGTTATGGACAGCCTAAGTCTGTATTAATCACACACTATAAGCTTCACAGTATGTTATGGACAGCCTAAGTCTGTATTAATCACACATTATGATAAGCTTCACAGTATGTTATGGATAGCCTAAGTCTGTATCACACACTATGATAAGCTTCACAGTATGTTATGGATAGCCTAAGTCTGTATTAATCACACTATAAGCTTCACAGAACATTACCGATAGCTTAAGTCTGTATCACAGACTATAATACGCTTCATAGTACGTTATGGACAGTTTAAGTCTGTATCAATCACAGACTGATACAATCACAGACAATAACGTATACAACCTGTAAGTCACGAAGAACATCAAGACCTTACCACTGCTTACAGCTTATGCCATGATCATTTTGGATCTTTTTCACTCACGTGGCATTTGTGGGGTAGATGCAAATGGAATTTATTCCAAAAAGCAGAAATGCTGACATGAGAAAAATTGAAATGAAACTGTCACTAAGAACACACGAACAAAGTCTTCTAAAAGAAAGTCCATTAGCAACAGTCCCACACAATGCATGCAATCGAAGCAGTTAAATGGAACAGACACATAGTCCAGTTTCTTAAAGTGATGATGTCACAAGTAACACACACAGTTGTACGTAACTAACACACAATCCAAACAGTTATAATGTCCCACATAACACACACAAACATGAACACCCTCTACGGAACATGTCATGACAAACACATCCACACAGTTCGATCAGTTATGCAAAAGTTTTAGGACACACTGACAAAAGTTTCAGGACACACTGACAAACACATTGTGCTTCAATGACAGACAGACGTACTCAAAGTTCCATCCAAAGTCAGGAGAGACACGCTGCAGTATGTCAATATGGGAGCCGGCACAGCTGCCGATGGGAATGTTCCAGCAGTCGCGTATTCGCCTGTACACATTGCGTGTGTAAAAACTCTCCCAGTTCTGGAAGAGTGGGCCATAGCCCTGCCAACACACACCACTACCATCACTCCACTGTCTCGCCAGGACGATGATGATGATGATGATGATGATGATGATGATGATGATGATGATGATGGGGATGATGGGGATGATGGGGATGATGGGGATGATAACAACTGACAATCCTTACAAGAACTTTTTTCTCCTATTCAGATGGATGAATGCACACAGAGTCTGGCGATGATGATGACAGATGTGAAAGCAAACGATGACCCTGATGAGAACTTCTTTATCTCCCTCACATGGATGTATGTACAATGTCTGGCCCATGCGGCACGGGCACAGTTCTGCAGCAAAGTCTATATACTCCATCTTTGGCAGGTGTAAATGATGGCTGTTTTAGCCTATCATACACCATCAAACGTTAACATGGTTTAGTATAGTGTATGTACGTGAGTTCTACAAGCACATAAACACAAAGAGCATTCAGGCACCAGTAGGTCTACACATACACTGACCTGACCAATCAGTAAAATTTCCATGATCCACCCTTTACCCAGCACAAGTAAAGCTGGCAGATTCAAACTCAGACCTTCCTTCTGTAAGTCGGATGTCCTAACCATTCGGCTATCATGCCTACCCATCATGATATGATGATGATGATGATGATGATGATGACGAGGAGGAGGAGGATGATGATGAGGAGGAGGATAAGGAGGAGGAGGATTGCAAGGATGATAATGATGATGACGATGATCATGATAGTGACAACAACTATAGTATAATCCTACACTGCCATATATTCTTTTATGCCCATCATTATGTACAGGGGATGATGATGGTAGCTACCTGTCCAGAATAGTCAGGCCATGTGAATAATCTTTTCTGTGCACCCTCAGGTGTGGTTCATGATAACTATGATGCTGAAATAAGATATATATATCAAGGACATTAGGCTCCTGTCTGCTTGTTGCTGGTGCCATCATAAAACATTCCAGGTACTGAATTCATGTATTTACATCGGATCAAGACTGCTCTGTGTAGATGGGTGTTTATATGGTTTGGACAACTGACCGTCCTGTTGGAACTTGACTGCAGAAGAAGAAGCGGCCAGTGGTCAGTGTCTGGGCCACAGCCACAGAACATGTGGCAGTGTTTCATGTGCCATCTCTACACTGCTTACTGAAAGATTTTGTCAGGAGCACCTACAGCAAACTTGGCATCTACCTATTCAGCATCACTGGAAAACTCTCTGCATGTGTCATACTTTAATATAACCTTTCAGGTTCTTGACAAACAATTTTTTCCTGTGTGTCAGTGTTGATTCAGAACCCAGAGGTAGTGTTTACATGCTGTTCTCCCTCAGAAAGCCGCAAAAGAAGCGTAAAGAACAGAAAAAGTCACTCACTGCAGGGTTGTGTATAAATCTTATGTCTTGCTATGTATATGAATGTTTCAAAGAGTTGACCATGGCATAATATGGTCAAGCTAAATTAACAGTCTCTTCTTCTGCTTCTACCACACACAAAAGCAAGAAATTATGACTCTGACAGTCTATTTCAACACAGACACATTTGTGAGACCTTTTCAAATCTCATACATAACAAATCTGATAAAAGTACAAATCCACCCATGTATACATATAACTGAGATTCAACGCCAAAGTGCTTTTTATTTTTGTACTATTGTAATTTTAAGCAAATTCGAACCATGGCAATTTAAGGCAGGCCAGATTGTGACTCAAACCTTCAGGTAACCTCAAGCCTCCTCCTTTCCCAAAAGAGGGGAGAACTAGAGGATGATACTGGTGAAAAGGGGAGGGGCTTGGATGGGGAGGTTCAGATGAAACTGACAGACAGTGTCAGACCACTTACCGCCATTTGGGGCTCAGTACAACTTTTGTCCGTCTCCAGTCCATAGCGGCGCAGGAAGTCACGTACATGGCCAATGATGATCATCAGAGCATAGCCCAGGTAGGTGAGAATCGCAATGAAGATGGGCGTCTCCTCAAATGTCTCACAGAAATCATCCTGCCAGTCCCCTGTCTGACCACAACACAGTCACTGTCAGTGTCACACTCAATAGTCTGTCATGTCATCAGTCAAGTCATAATCATCATGTCTTGTGATAAAGGGACAGACCTTGACTATGACTCAAATTCATGATTCTGAAACAACTGAAAGACAGAGATCAAGAACAAGAACAAAAGAGAACAACTAAAAATCTGTAAGCGTGTATCTCTGAGGAAGTGTCACTATGCAAGGGTGATTCATTAGGTTTTGTTCCGCTGCTATCAATGCTTATAATATGCTCTCTATAATTTTCCATTGCTTTTATTCTTTCTCCCCATTTATAGCCGTGTGCGTGTGTTGTGTGTGTGTGTGGTGTGTGTGTGTGTGTGTGTGTGTGTGCGCGCGTGCATGCGTGTGCGTGCGTGCGTGCGTGTCTGTTTTAGCGCTTAGATTTGATTTTATCAAGATTTTGCGCTATATAAATAAAATATTGTATTGTATTGTTGTATTGTATTGTTGTGAATAAAACCACCATTGGACTCTACCTGCTGATCCACTCAGTTGCTTTATTTTTAAACATCTATGCACAAATGTGTTTTTAGACAAACCCAATGATTTGACAGATGAGTTTGGCATACTATTTTCAGTGCCAGGTGTGGTTCTTCATGTGGGATACAAGAGCAATCCTGGTGGTACATCATGTTTTTCCACAGACACTGCATGAGGAGTCCTGTGACTCTGGGTTCCAATTCCAGAGGTCCTTCTTCTGTTGAATAAAACCTTTCTGCACTGTTCAAATCTGACTGTACCCTGCATGCATTGCTGTGTCACTGGCTTACTCTGCTGCTGTCTTTCCAGTTGCTAGTGCTGATGTCACAGCTGACAGTGAAGTCATGCTGACAGTGATATCATAGCTGACAAACTTGGCCTTGAAAGTATCCTTGTATTGTTTTACTTGTCTTTCTGGTGATGGTGTCACCGTTTCAGCTCTCCATACAAGACAATTTTGTGGATGCATCACCTTCCAAATGGACAAGGTGTCCTGTTCAACAAAGCTTTCACTTGATGAGCAAGACACTCAAATGCTTGGCAAGTGAAACACTACATCTGTAATACTGGTTCCATCAGCTTTCAAACAACACCATACCATGCCATGAAATTCCCATCAATATAGCAATCTTCTCACCACTGACTGGGTGCCCACACTCTACCACGACTCGAGGATTGTCCAACTCTCCCTTTCTACCCTTTCACAATCCAAAACACCCAAAAATAGAATTAGAATGAGCAGTTACTTCACAAAATGGGACAGGCGCAAATTTCTGGCCACTTGGTCTTTGTCAAGTAAGCACAAAAGACAACAAAGAAACAAAAAATACTGTATAAAACATAGAACAAAAACAACAACACAACTTCCCTGATGTTTTGTTCAACTGGACAGGAAATACAACACACTGTTTTTGTCTGTTTCTGGCTTCTATTGCTTGAATTCTGACAGTTATTTGGACTCACCATTCCTTTCAGTACTACTTGTACTTTGTAACATCGCACCGCATACAAAACTGATCTCACAGACTTACTGTATGGCCATCCAAACAGCTGACAGAAAAAAATTCAGCCAACTGGTTTCGAAATACCAGGGCTGTATGTGTATATGCCAGCTGGCAGCCAAGGCACACTTACGCTTACAGGTCACCAGTTGTGACTACAGCACTCTGTTTCAAGGTTGCCAATCAACGGCTACAGTTATGAAAGGGTTTAACTTGTTCTCCACAAGGGGGATTAAGCCTGCTGTGGTTGGGTCTCTATCAGGGAATTTATACTGAAAATGGATATACATTAACAAAACATTCTACAGTCTACATCTTTTGTTACAAGTATAGAAATCATTCACTGTTAGCATAACTGTCTCTGAACTGAAGCTATGAACTGTTTAACAATTCACTTAAACTGGGATCCTTCATTAGCAATGAGGGATCCAAAGCAGAAATCCTCGCATGGCCAGCAAAGAAAGCAACAGTACTGTCCAGGCTGAAACCTGTATGGAAGGACAAGAACATCTCCATAAAACAGAAGATAAGGTCTTCTATGCACTGTGCAATGTATATATTCCATCTTCCTGCATGCATGCGAGACATGGATTCTCACAGCAGACGTGGAAAGACAAATCACAGCCATGGAAATGAGATGTTATCGCAAGATACTAAACATCAGACACAATGATCATATCACCAATGAAAAAGTGCGTCAAATCATCATACAGCACACTGGACACACAAAGACCTGCTGACATCACTTATAAGAAAACCGAGTTAGTCCTGCCATGTAACAAGATCCAGTGACCTTGTTCAATCAATCCTGCAGGTAACTGCTAAGAGCAGGAATTGGAGGAGGTGGCCAAAAAACAAACAAACAAAAAACAATGGACTGACATCATGCAATGGACAGAGAAATCATTTGCAAAGACCCAGGCTTTGGCACACATGATACACAGCAGTGGAATCTGGTGAATAGTTTTTACTAGTTTTAGTGTGGAACCCCACTGACCCTTCATAGAGTTAGGGGAGAAGAAGATACAAACCATATGCTTTTCTGAAAAGAAACTGACTGAGCTTTCCATTGTACTTTGCTGTAATCTGCCCTCATCTCTAGTTCTGCCCTTTCCTCTTATTCTGTAACACTTAAAATCAGTAGCTGAATATCCACATTACTTGTTCTCACAGTGTCTGAGACATCATCCGTATCTACCATATATCTTCAGATGCGTAGTCCTTTTCATCAAATGTAGGATCATCAAGCGTCTGAAACACTTCTGATGAGTAGAAATAGCATGTTTTTTTTCTCCATTCCTTTTTATTTGCCTCCACTTAGTCCAGCACTATGTTGTCTGCTTGTGTGGTTCCCTGATTCACAAACTAACCATGTCAGTCAGCCTCACATATCAACCACAGCATGATGGCTTTCACTATCTTGCAGGTAATGAATAGGTTAAGTTTTGCCTATCAGTATCACCCACCAAGACAAACACAAACATTATTCCCAATCAATACATAAGAGTGGACTGTCATGAAAAGTTCTCTAGTTCACAAAGTTACCAGTAAGCAATGATTGCAACAATCTATGTTTATCATAAGATATACAGGTCTACAGTAACACCCTGGCAATATACACTAAGCACACATATCTACCTTTCTGCCATCTTCCATACACAAACTTACACATGTGGAACATCTTGACTGCTTTTTGCACAGATTGCAGTATCCAAGATCATGACCATGGACAGTTTTTATGCATCCAAACAAGGCTGAACATTCACAGATTCTATTAGATATTCTATTCAAGTGTGTGTATGTGCGCGCGGCGTGTGTGTGTGAGTGAGAATGTGTGTGTGTGTGTGTGTGTGTGTTGGTGCGTGCGTGCGTGCGTGCGTGCGTGCGTGCGTGCGTGCGTGTGTGTGTGTGGTGTGTTTGTAGGGTAATGGGTGAAGTAGATTTTTTCCCCCTGCATCAATTTCACAGGGGGGCAAACTGTTCATGTGCACAACAGTGAAAATGTACCAGACAGAAAATGAAAGTCACACACAAATTCATTGTAGGAAATGAAACAGTGACTGTTTCAGTATGTTCCTTTATTAAGCATGGTTCCTCATTTCCACATTTACTGCATTTACCTAACACCATCATTACTTAGATTACCATCAGTATCATAATCATCTAGATCTATTGTAAGGTTAACACGATAATGTTGCACTGACCATTGCTTCGTAACACACACACACACACACAATGATTGTTGTATTGACAGTTGCGTCCACACACACACACACACACACACACACACACACACACACACACACACACACACACACACACACACACAAGTAAGGTCACACACCGTCGACCACACCCACAGTACTTTATAGCACTTGTTCTGCTTGGGTGTGGTAACGGATATTGTGGGTCAACCTGACTAGGTCAGGATGGCAGTCTTAAGTCTAAATATTTTAATGGGCTGACAAAGTCAAAAAAATGAAAATATCTCCGGCGAAAGATAGAACACCTCCCGCGGTTCATTGTACCGTGCAAAGTTAATCTTTGACTTGTTTGAGTTTCCACAACGAGTACAAACAGCATGCAATACTGTCATACTATCATACTATGGGAGTATGGCTTTTAATATTACGAGGTTCAGAGCAAAGGTTAGATATCTAAAGCTAGTCGATAGCACGGTTCCGTTACTGCGTGCAGCGTTAGGCCTCCACGATCTAACGATGCAAACCTGATAGTGACACTTTCAAGTTATCTGACATGACAGCTTACCTGAACTGTTGTTCCGTGTTTAATTCCGTTGGCTGTTGTCTTACGGCTGACGAGGAGTCCATTTTTGTCGGCAGCGGGACGTCCATTTAACGATGTATCACAACTCGTCACTGCACCATTTCCCGTGGCCATCATGAAACTAGTTAAGTTTCAGTGCAACGCTAATCTTGATTGGTTGCCTGGTAAAGATATTAATTTCCAAAGCCAATAGTGAAGCTTGTACTTGACAGAAAAAGAAAACAACTCGACTCTTCGTTTTTTCACCGGCCGCGTGCACAGTTCCACTCGGAAAGCACGGTAAGAGAAAATCACAAAGTCAAACTCAAGCAGCCATTCGGGATCGATATACAGACCCAACTGTGGTCGTAGCTTGCACAATGAAAAGGTTAGGTGAGATTTATGTATTTCGTAATATTTTACACTCAACCACGTGGTTGTTACTAACAGCAATGGTGTCAACAAAGGTAGACAACCGTTACCTGGCCGTGCCACAGACATCTCCGTGCACTTTCCCATGGGAGACAATCCCCACTTGCTGGCGAAAGAATTTGACGGGGCAGGGAAAGGGCTCGGAGGGGGGAGGGAGGAGGATGTAGTAACGTTTTGCAACTGTACTCTGAGTTTGTTGTCCCTGATTTCATCAGATTAGTTAACGTTAGAAAATAATATGCCTACAGAAATTGAAAAAGAGGCGGCGAAGCCAAATTAACAACTTCCACTTTTGTGCCCATTAATTGCTCATCTGATCTCATCATTTACTTAAGAATCAATTGATCTCAGTGTTGTTGTTGTTGTTGTTTTTTCGATGGATTTTCAGACAGCATAAAATATGTGCGCCCATTAACTCGTTTGGGCAATATTTACCATGACAATCAATGGATCTCAGTTAGATTTTTAAGGAATGAATTTTTTAACATGAGCATGAAATTTGCTCAAATTAATCTGGTTCTGACCAGTACATTGGGAGCCGAGATAGCCTACATTACAAAAAAAAAGTTACCACATACAGTTTGAGGGGAGACAGGAAGGTGAGGGTAATGTTATTCCACAACCCTGAGGTCGTCGGCCGGGGGAGTGAGATGGTAGAAATCCTTTTCTTCATAACAAGCACTGCTAGAAGCTGATGCCCATATCCTGTCCATCGTTACTTTGTCATCTCTCATAACAAGCACTGCTAGAGGCTGATGCCCATCTCCTGTTATTGGTTTGTTTTGTCATCTGTCATAACAAGCACTGCTAGAGGCTGATGCCCATCTCCTGTTATTGGTTTGTTTTGCCATCTGTCATAACAAGCACTGCTAGAGGCTGATGTACATCTCCTGTTATTGGTTTTGTTTTGTCATCTGTCATAACAAGCACTGCTAGAGGCTGATGCCCATCTCCTGTTATTGGTTTTATCATCTGTCATAGCAAACAATACTAGAAGCAGATGCCCATAGCCTGTCCATTGTTACTTTGTCTTCCCCAACCCTAAAGGGGGCAGGTACCCATTCACAGCAGGGCTGACTGGGGGCTGCATGCACACAGTTTTTTTCCCTTAGTTTTGCACTAGAATGCACATGCAGCAGCTGAGACATTCTTGCTGACATCCAAGGCACGTTTTGTGTAGCCATGACTTTGCCCTAACCCAGACTATCCCCATGTTTTGTGTAGCCATGACTTTGCCCTAACCCAGACTATCCCCATGTTTTGTGTAGCCATGACTTTGCCCTAACCTGACTATCTCCATGTTTTGTGTAGCCATGACTTTGCCCTAACCCAGACTGTCCCATGTTTTGTGTAACCATGACTTTGCCCTAACACAGACTGTCCCCATGTTTTGTGTAGCCATGACTTTGCCCTAACCAGACTGTCCCATGTTTTGTGTAGCCATGACTTTGCCCTAACACAGACTATCTCCATGTTTTGTGTAGCCATGACTTTGCCCTAACCCAGACTGTCCCCATGTTTTGTGTAACCATGACTTTGCCCTAACCCAGACTATCCCCATGTTTTGTGTAGCCATGACTTTGCCCTAACCCAGACTATCCCCATGTTTTGTGTAGCCATGACTTTGCCCTGCCAACAAACTCACCACATCCACGTTTCTCTCTGACTTTGACCAACTGCTTGACCACTACTGCCTCTTACCTGGAAATCTCATCATTCTAGGTGACATTAATGTCCACTATGACAACACTCACCGTTATGACACAAGACATATCATCAACTCTCTGTCCAATCACAATATGATCAACACATTTCTGAACCAACCCATCAAAAAGGTCACATTCTTGACTGGATCATTTCTCGTGATCACCACAATTCAGCTACTGACAACTGCTTAGTTCTTTCTACCCGTCTAACTTCAGCCCTTCCATCTGACCACTCTGCAATTCTCTGTTCTCTTGACATTTCTCCTCCTTCCCGTACCACGCGCACAGTGACTCGACGCAATCTCAAATCTATCGACCTCTCCACATTTTCATCTGATGCCTCCCGTCTCCTTTCTGAAAAGTCACATAACCTTGCCGATGAATTCTATACTACTCTCCACCATCTTCTGGACACTCATGCTCCAGCCACAACCCGTCTTTTACCTGACCGCCCCCCTACCCCCTGGCTCACTCATGAGATTGCCTGTGCAAAACGTGCCCGCCGCAGAGCAGAGCGCCGCTGGCGCAAATCCAAACTCACTGTACACAGGCAACTTTTCCAAGCCTCTAAAACAAAAGTATCCACCCTCATTGCATCTGCAAAAACAAGCTATTTCCAAACCAAAATCCTGAATGCCCCTTCTTCAAAAGAACTCTTTACAACCATGAATCATCTCCTTGGCACACGAAAAGACTTACCTCTCCCAATAAAACATACAAATGAAGAACTCCCATCTGTATTCTCCAAGTATTTCACCACCAAAATACAAACTCTTCGTGACAGGCTTGACAGGACACCCTGTCAACCATGCCCACCTGACCCTTCCTTCTCTGGCACACCTCTCACTACTTTTACCCCAGTCTCACAAGAAGAAATTTTCAACACAATCAGATCCATGTCGTTCAAAACCTGCGAACTGGATCCTCTTCCAGGTTCTCTCTACTCCGACTGTCTCCCTACTCTCCTCCCATTCATCACTGACATCATCAACACTTCTTTTCAAACTGGAACTGTCCCAGATTCTTTCAAGTCTGCTATTGTTCACCCTCTCCTCAAGAAACAATTTAGACCCAAATGAACTGAAAAATTACAGGCCTATCTCTAATCTCTCTTTCTTGTCAAAACTCCTTGAAAAGGTCGTCCTCAACCAGCTGAACTCTCACCTGTCTGCCAACAATCTCCTCAATCCTTTCCAGTCAGCCTACCGCCAGTGCCATAGCACTGAAACTGCCCTACTACACATTCTCAACAATCTCCTCCTTGCAACTGATACTGGCAAAGTCTCTCTCCTCACACTCCTTGATCTGTCTGCAGCCTTCGATACCATTGACCATGGTATTCTCCTTTCTAGACTTCATCATACTTTTGGCATCTCTGACATTGCTCTCTCCTTTTTCACTTCGTATTTATCAAACAGAAAACAAACTGTTCTCATCAATGGCACTTACTCTCAACCTGCATACCCAACCTGTGGTGTTCCACAAGGATCTGTCCTTGGCCCTGTTCTTTTCACTCTTTATACCTCCCCCCCTGTCCACCATCATCAACTCCCACTCTATAAAACACCACTTCTATGCTGATGACACCCAACTTCAAGACAGTGACTCACCTGATAATATACAGCGCCTGTTGACTCGCACCACTGAGTGTTACTCGGACATTAAGAACTGGATGACACACAATAGACTTCAGCTTAATGACGACAAAACAGAAGCTATCCTCATTGACACCCGTCAGAAACTTTCCCAGCTGGCTCCTCTTTCTCTCCCATTATGTAACACATCAGTCCCAATTTCTGATTCAGCTAAAAACCTTGGTGTCTGCATTGACTCTACCCTGTCCATGAACAACTTTGTTTCTCAAACTGCCAGATCTTGCTACTATCATCTCCATCGTATAAGCCTGATCAGGAAGTATCTCTCTGTCGAAACAACTGCAAAACTCGTTCTCTCCTTCATAATGTCTCGCATTGACTATTGCAATTCACTCCTGTCTGGTCTTCCTGCCTCCACCATTCACATCCTACAGCGCATTCAAAACAATGCTGTACGCCTTGTACTCAAAAAGAAAAAAGCTGACCACATATCTCCTCTCCTGGCACAACTTCACTGGCTCCCTGTATCAAAGCACATACAGTACAAACTAGACACCATGTGCTACAAAAGCCTCAATAACGCAGCCCCCGATTACCTGTCAAGCCTACTTGAGATCTATGTTCCCTCACGTACCCTCCGCTCTGCCTCCGATCCTCTGACTTTTCGCTTTCCACGCACTAAGCTCAATACCTATGGTCCACGAGCCTTCTCTGTTTCTGGTCCACTCTCCTGGAACAAACTTCCTCTCTCAGTCCGTCAGCAACCTACTTTTGTCTCCTTCAAGTCCGCTCTCAAAACTCACCTTTTCTCCTCTGCATAAAATCCTAACCTCACTCAACTCCCCTCTGCAGCCTGTCTCCGCTCGGAGGGGAATCACTTTGTTTTAATATATAATTGTATATGATGTGCTCTCTGTGGTTTTCCATTGGTTTTATTCTTGCTTTTATTGCTTTTATTCTTTCTCCCCATTTGTGGCCATGCGTGTATGTGTGTGTGTGTGTGTGTGTGTGTGTGTGTGTGTGTGTGTGTGTGTGTGTGTGTGTGTGTGTGTGTGTGCGTGTGTGTGCGTGCGTGCGTGTGTGCGTGTGTGTCTTTTCGGCGCTTGGATTTGATTTTGTCGAGATTTTGCGCTATATAAATATTGTAATTATTATGTATGCATGTGCGTAGTATGTATGTATGTATGTATGTATGTATGTATGTATGTATGTATGTATGTATGTATGTATGTATGTATGTATGTATACGCTTAGATTTATGTATGTATGTATGTATGCATGTATACGCTCAGCTTAGATTTATGTATGTAAGTATGTATGCATGTATGTATGCATGTACACGCTCATATGTATGTAGGTATGTAATAATAATAATAATAATAATAATAATGTTTATTTGTATAGCGCATATTCCATATAAAAACATGCTCACCAGCGCTTTACATTTCGCAAGAAAGGCAAAAGGTGATAAAAAATGCTCACAATTACATACACAATAAGATAACAACAAACATTAAAGCTATACAAGTAAGAAGACATATAAGAAACCACAGAATATTAAAATGTAAACACTGACTTATGTAATGAAGAAAGATTAACAGATTTTTCATATGAATAAAGAGGCATACTGTGTTTATATATTGCTGCGTGTGTGTGCTTGCGTACGTGTGTGTGTACATGTGTGTGTGCGTGCGTGTGCGTTGCTGTGCGCGTGTGTTTGTAAGAATGTGTGTGTGTGTGTGTGTGTGTGTGTGTGTGTGTGTGAGAGAGAGAGAGAGAGAGAGAGTGTGTGTGTGTGTGTGTGTGTGTGTGCGTGTGCTATGTTTGCATGTGTGTGTGTGTGTTTATGCATGCAATAGTTGTACATAAAATTATAATCAATATTTTGAATGAAGATAAAAACAGAAAAATTCTAATCCATATACAGGAAAAACATTACAACTTCAGTATTACAGCATTAATACCTTGACAATCAAAATTTCTCACAAATTATGAACTATTCGTATATCATACATCACAATTTACATACAAACAAAGATTTGAAAAAGTTTCTTAAAGTATTTCAGTCTCTTTCCCACTCAATTTCTCCCCTATCCCTTCCTCAGCTGTACACATACAGTGATACACACACATGCTCACTCAAGCACACACACACACACACACACACACACACACACACACACACACACACACACACACACACACACACACACACACACACACACACACATACACACATGCACGCACACACACACCTTGCTCTATAGGCCCTTATACAAAATACTGTTATACAGGCAGGAGAGATTCGTCTGATGACAGACTTGCAAACTAAGGCTCTTCAGGTTAGATGAGTTTGAAAGAGGTGGGTTTTCAGGTGCCGTTTGAAGGTTGAGAAACACTTAGTTTTTCTGAGAGACAGTGATAGAGAGTTCCATACATTTGGGCCAAAGACAGAGAAAGATTTTTTACCAAAGGTGTCTAGAGAGAAGCGAGGAACAGTCAACAGTGAGGTGTCAGAAGAGCGGAGCGTTCGAGAAGGTTTGTAACCCTGCAGGAGGTTGGCAAGATAGGATGGCATGTTCTCGTGATAGATACACTGAAAGCAGAGACAGGCAACTTTATATTGAATCCTAGCCTTTACCGGGAGCCAATGAAGTGTTCTAAGCAGAGATTTTGCACTCTCACGCCTGGGCTTGCGGAGAACAAGGCGAGCCGCGTGGTTCTGTATGCGCTGAAGTTTAGAGAGTTGATTGTCATGGAGACCTGCGAATAGAGAGTTACAATAGTCCAGTCTAGATAGTATGAAAGAGACAGCAAGCTTGTTGGTAGCATCAGTGGAAAGGAAGGAGCGAATCTTACCAATTCTGCGTAGCTGATAGTACAGAGTACGGCACAACTGTTTGACATGGGCTTCCATAGACAGTGTTTCATCCAGATAGAAGCCAAGGTTTCTAACAGTTTGTGAGAAAGATACATCACAACCAGAGATAGACATGGGGGCATGAGTAACCTGATTGACCTTTGACTTAGTACCAGTAACAATAAGCTCAGTTTTATCATCATTCATCTTCAGCTTGTTTTCACTCATCCACTTGGAGACATCCTCTATACAATCTCTCAGACTGCACGCAAGAGCGTCAAAATCTGATGGGGCAGAGGAGCTATGCAGCTGTGAGTCATCCGCAAAGAAGTGGTATGAGTGACCTGACTGATGAATGATGTATGCATGTATATGCTCAGCGCTTAGATTTGATTTTATCAAGATTTTGCGCTATATAAATAAAATATATTATTATTATTATTATTACTATCCCCATGTTTTGTGTAGCCATGACTTTGCCCTAACCCGGACGGTCCCCATGTTTTGTGTAGCCATGACTTTGCCCTAACCCAGACTGTCCCCATGTTTTGTGTAGCCATGACTTTGCCCTAACCCAGACTATCCCCATGTTTTGTGTAGCCATGACTTTGCCCTAACCCAGACTGTCCCCATGTTTTGTGTAGCCATGACTTTGCCCTAACACAGACTGTCCCCATGTTTTGTGTAGCCATGACTTTGCCCTAACCCAGACTGTCCCCATGTTTTGTGTAGCCATGACTTTGCCCTAACACAGACTGTCCCCATGTTTTGTGTAGCCATGACTTTGCCCTAACCCAGACTATCCCCATGTTTTGTGTAGCCATGACTTTGCCCTAACACAGACTGTCCCCATGTTTTGTGTAGCCATGACTTTGCCCTAACCCAGACTATCCCCATGTTTTGTGTAGCCATGACTTTGCCCTAACCTAGACTATCCCCATGTTTTGTGTAGCCATGACTTTGCCCTAACACAGACTATCCCCATGTTTTGTGTAGCCATGACTTTGCCCTAACCCAGATTGTCCCCATGTTTTGTGTAGCCATGACTTTGCCCTAACACAGACTATCCCCATGTTTTGTGTAGCCATGACTTTGCCCTAACCCAGACTGTCCCCATGTTTTGTGTAGCCATGACTTTGCCCTAACCCAGACTATCCCCATGTTTTGTGTAGCCATGACTTTGCCCTAACCCAGACTATCCCCATGTTTTGTGTAGCCATGACTTTGCCCTAATCTAGACTATCCCCATGTTTTGTGTAGCCATGACTTTGCCCTAACCCAGGCTGTCCCCATGTTTTGTGTAGCCATGACTTTGCCCTAACCCGGACTGTCCCCATGTTTTGTGTAGCCATGACTTTGCCCTAATCTAGACTATCCCCATGTTTTGTGTAGCCATGACTTTGCCCTAACCCAGACTATCCCCATGTTTTGTGTAGCCATGACTTTGCCCTAATCTAGACTATCCCCATGTTTTGTGTAGCCATGACTTTGCTCTAACCCAGACTGTCCCCATGTTTTGTGTAGCCATGACTTTGCCCTAACCCAGACTGTCCCCATTTTTGGTGTAGCCATGACTTTGCCCTAACCCAGACTATCCCCATGTTTTGCATAGTTCTGATCTTGATCGTTGACCCAGTGAAACTTGCAGTTTCAGGAACCAGAAGAACAAGAAAACCAATGCAAGCGCGTATTCAACAAAACAAGACAAAACAAGCGCAAATTTTCGGCCAGCCGGCCTTTGTCAAGCGCGAACGCACGGTCACAAACAGATCACAAATACCAAACAATGGATAATGTCCCCTTTTTATCCACTGGACGAGGCGGCAGGGGAAGTTTTTAGTCCTCTTTTTATTATCCATTGTTTGGTATTTGTGATCTGTTTGTGACCGTGCGTTCGCGCTTGACAAAGGCCGGTTGGCCGAAAATTTGCGCTTGTTTTGTCTTGTTTTGTTGAATACGCGCTTGCATTGGTTTTCTTGTTCTTCTGGTTCCTGTTTGCTTGGGCGCCGGCAGTCACACTTGTTTTGGATCTTGCAGTTTCAATTAGCAAATAACCCCTTTCCCTGAATCTGGTTCAAATCAGCCCACAAATAGCCCAGGGAAGGTACTCACATGCTGGACCATCCCCATCAAATGCTGCATTGTCTCTGGTCCATATAATTAATCAATGGAAGACTGCTTCTTGAAAGAGACCGAACTTTTTAACCCTTTGACTCCCGCACCCTGTCCATCAGCATCCTGCATTGCCAGCTATGCTAGCAAAGCAAAAACTTAACCCTTTGATTCCCTTAACCTATCCACCAGCTTCCTGCAGGAAGCTGGTGGATAGGTTGAGGGAATCAAAGGGTTAAGTTTTTGCAGTTGGTCGATAAGGTGCGGGAGTCAAAGGGTTAAATCTCTTCTCCTTCTAACTCCATAAATTGTCGTTGGGGCACTGCAACAACAACAACAACAAAAAACAAAAAACAAAAAAAGAAAGAAAAAGAAGAAAAGAAAAGAAAAACTAAAAAGATACAAAATGAAAGAAAGAAAGAAAACCTGTGCACCAGCGACTACTATATAAATAAATGGAACAGTACTTTCAGGACCTGTCAGTGCTTGACCGGACATGACATTTGGTGACTTCTACAGGACTGCACACTGAGGCCACTTATAGGGCCCGTAAGTACAGGTGTTAAGATTAGGGGGACCTACCATAGGGCGTATGAATACAGGTGTTAAGTTTAGGGGGACCTACCACAGGGCGTATGAATACAGGTGTTAAGTTTAGGGGGACCTACCACAGGGCGTATGAATACAGGTGTTAAGTTTAGGGGGACCTACCACAGGGCGTATGAATACAGGTGTTAAGTTTAGGGGGACCTACCACAGGGCGTATTAATACAGGTGTTAAGTTTAGGGGGACCTACCACAGGGCGTATGAATACAGGTGTTAAGTTTAGGGGGACCTACCACAGGGCGTATGAATACAGGTGTTAAGTTTAGGGGGACCTACCACAGGGCGTATGAATACAGGTGTTAAGTTTAGGGGGACCTACCACAGGGCGTATGAATACAGGTGTTAAGTTTAGGGGGACCTACCACAGGGCGTATGAATACAGGTGTTAAGTTTAGGGGGACCTACCACAGGGCGTATGAATACAGGTGTTAAGTTTAGGGGGACCTACCACAGGGCGTATTAATACAGGTGTTAAGTTTAGGGGGACCTACCACAGGGCGTATTAATACAGGTGTTAAGATTAGGGGGACCTACCATAGGGCGTATGAATACAGGTGTTAAGTTTAGGGGGACCTACCACAGGGCGTATGAATACAGGTGTTAAGTTTAGGGGGACCTACCACAGGGCGTATTAATACAGGTGTTAAGTTTAGGGGGACCTACCATAGGGCGTATGAATACAGGTGTTAAGTTTAGGGGGACCTACCACAGGGCGTATGAATACAGGTGTTAAGTTTAGGGGGACCTACCATAGGGCGTATGAATACAGGTGTTAAGTTTAGGGGGACCTACCACAGGGCGTATGAATACAGGTGTTAAGTTTAGGGGGACCTACCACAGGGCGTATGAATACAGGTGTTAAATTCAGGGGGACCTACCACAGGGCGTATGAATACAGGTGTTATATTCAGGGGGACCTACCACAGCACGTGTTAAATTTATATATGACTATTTATAGAGTTAGAAGGAGAAGAGTATTTGAAAGCTTCGGTCTCTTTCAAGAAGCAGTCTTCCAGTGATACGATCTGTTAATACAGGTGTTAAGTTTTACCATGGGGCCTACGACTGCAGGGTTTACGTTTAACGGCCTAGTTATATGGCCTATGAATACAGGTGTTAAATTAGGGGGAACCGACCATGGGGCCTTGGACTATGGGTGTTAAGTTTAACAGACCAGTTATACGATCTGTACAGACAGGTGTTAGGTTTAGGAGATCAATTATGGGGCATATGTTTACAGGTGTTTAATTTAGGGGACCAGTTAGAGGACCTTTAAGTACACGTGCTGAGATTTAGGGCGCCAATTATAGGGCTTTGAACACAGGTGTTGAGTTTAGGAGACCATGAATTGGGCCTATGAATCTGGGTGTTAAGTTTAGGAGACCAATTATTGGGCCTATGAATACAGGTATTGAGTTTAGGGGACCATGATTTGGGCCTATGAATACAGGTATTTTGTTTAGGGGACAATGATTTGGGCCAATGAATACAGATATTAAGTTTAGGGGACCATGATTTGGGCCTATGAATACAGGTGTTAAGTTTAGGGGACCATGATTTGGACCTATGAATAAAGGTAATGAGTTTAGGGGACCATGATTTGTGCCTATGAATACAGGTGTTAAGTTTAGGGGACCATGATTTGGACCTATGAATAAAGGTAATGAGTTTAGGGGACCATGATTTGTGCCTATGAATACAGGTAATGAGTTTAGGGGACCATGATTTGGGCCTATGAATACAGGTGTTAAGTTTAGGGGACCATGATTTGGGCCTATGAATAAAGGTAATGAGTTTAGGGGACCATGATTTGGGCCTATGAATACAGGTGTTAAGTTTAGGGGACCATGAATTGGACCTATGAATAAAGGTAATGAGTTTAGGGGACCATGATTTGTGCCTATGAATACAGGTAATGAGTTTAGGGGACCATGATTTGGGCCTATGAATACAGGTGTTAAGTTTAGGGGACCATGATTTGGGCCTATGAATAAAGGTAATGAGTTTAGGGGACCATGATTTGGGCCTATGAATACAGGTGTTAAGTTTAGGGGACCATGAATTGGACCTATGAATAAAGGTAATGAGTTTAGGGGACCATGATTTGTGCCTATGAATACAGGTAATGAGTTTAGGGGACCATGATTTGGGCCTATGAATACAGGTGTTAAGTTTAGGGGACCATGATTTGGGCCTATGAATAAAGGTAATGAGTTTAGGGACCATGATTTGGGCCTATGAATACAGGTATTGAGTTTAGGGGACCATGATTTGGGCCTATGAATACAGGTGTTAAGTTTAGGGGACCATGATTTGGGCCTATGAATAAAGGTGTTAAGTTTAGAAGACCATGAATTAGGCCTATGAATACAGGTGTTCAGTTTAGAAGACCATGAATTGGGCCTTTGAATACAGGTGTTAAGTTTAGAAGACCATGAATTGGGCCTATGAATACAGGTGTTAAGTTTAGAAGACCAGTTATTGGGTCTATGAATACAGGTGTTAAGTTTTGGAGACCATGAATTGGACCTATGAATATACATGTAGGTATTAAGTTTAGGAGACCAATTATTGGGCCTTTGAATACAGGTATTGAGTTTTGGGGACCATGATTTGGGCCTATGAATACAGGTATTGAGTTTAGGGGACCATGATTTGGGCCTATGAACACAGGTGTTAAGTTTAGGGGATCATGATTTGGGCCTATGAACACAGGTGTTAAGTTTAGGGGATCAGTTACACGACCTGTAAATACAGATTCTATTTTGACTTTAAGGAGATCAGTTATGGAGCCTATAAATACAGGTGTTTATGGTTGTATATTGGAGTATGGAGCTATGAATACGGGTGTTTAGGGTTGTATGTTGGAGTATGGAGTTATAAATACAGGTGTTTAAGGTTGTATATTGGAGTATGGAGCTATAAATACAGGTGTTTGGGTTGTATATTGGAGTATGGAGCTATAAATACAGGTGTTTATGGTTGTATATTGGAGTATGGAGCTATGAATACAGGTGTTTAGGGTTGTATATTGGAGTATGGAGCTATAAATACGGGTGTTTATGGTTGTATATTGGAGTATGGAGCTATAAATACAGGTGTTTATGGTTGTATATTGGAGTATGGAGCTATAAATACAGGTGTTTAAGGTTGTATATTGGAGTATGGAGCTATAAATACGGGTGTTTATGGTTGTATATTGGAGTATGGAGCTATAAAACAGGTGTTTAAGGTTGTATATTGGAGTATGGAGCTATAAATACAGGTGTTTAAGGTTGTATATTGGAGTATGGAGCTATAAATACAGGTGTTTAAGGTTGTATATTGGAGTATGGAGCTATAAATACAGGTGTTTAGGGTTGTATATTGGAGTATGGAGCTATAAATACGGGTGTTTGGGGTTGTATATTGGAGTATGGAGCTATAAATACAGGTGTTTATGGTTGTATATTGGAGTATGGAGCTATAAATACAGGTGTTTAGGGTTGTATACTGGAGTATGGAGTTATAAATACAGGTGTTTAGGGTTGTATACTGGAGTATGGAGCTATAAATACAGGTGTTTAAGGTTGTATATTGGAGTATGGAGCTATAAATACAGGTGTTTGGGGTTGTATATTGGAGTATGGAGCTATAAATACAGGTGTTTAAGGTTGTATATTGGAGTATGGAGCTATAAATACAGGTGTTTAAGGTTGTATATTGGAGTATGGAGCTATAAATACAGGTGTTTAAGGTTGTATATTGGAGTATGGAGCTATAAATACAGGTGTTTGGGGTTGTATATTGGAGTATGGAGCTATAAATACAGGTGTTTAAGGTTGTATATTGGAGTATGGAGCTATAAATACAGGTGTTTATGGTTGTATATTGGAGTATGGAGCTATAAATACAGGTGTTTGGGGTTGTATACTGGAGTATGGAGCTATAAATACGGGTGTTTAAGGTTGTATATTGGAGTATGGAGCTATAAATACAGGTGTTTAAGGTTGTATATTGGAGTATGGAGCTATAAATACAGGTGTTTGGGGTTGTATATTGGAGTATGGAGCTATAAATACAGGTGTTTGGGGATTGTATATTGGAGTATGGAGCTATAAATACAGGTGTTTGGGGTTGTATGTTGGAGTATGGAGCTATAAATACAGGTGTTTGGGGATTGTATATTGGAGTATGGAGCTATAAATACAGGTGTTTGGGGTTGTATGTTGGAGTATGGAGCTATAAATACAGGTGTTTGGGGATTGTAATTGGAGTATGGAGCTATAAATACAGGTGTTTGGGGTTGTATGTTGGAGTATGGAGCTATAAATACGGATGTCTGGGGTTGTATATTGGAGTATGGAGCTATAAATACGGATGTCTGGGGTTGTATATTGGAATATAGAGCTATGAATACGGATGTCTGTGGTTGTATATTGGAATATGGAGCTATGAATACGGATGTTTGGGGACTGTATATTGGAGTATGGAGCTATATATACGGATGTTTGGGGACTGTATATTGGAGTATGGAGCTATATATACGGATGTTTGGGGACTGTATATTGGAATATGGAGCTATGAATACGGATGTTTGGGGACTGTATATTGGAATATGGAGCTATGAATACGGATGTCTAGGGTTGTATATTGGAGTATGGAGCTATGAATACGGATGTCTAGGGTTGTATATTGGAATATGGAGCTATGAATGCGGATGTCTAGGGTTATATATTGGAGTATGGAGCTATGAATGCGGATGTCTAGGGTTGTGTGTTGGAGCCAACTATGTGGCCTGTAAATACGGATTATGAGTATAGATACCGATTTTAGGGGACAACAGTGAGAACAATAAATACAGATGTTCAGGAATTTGTCCCGAGGCCAGCTATAGAGTTTGTGACCACAGGTTTTCAGTTTAGAGACTGTAAATAACAATCAGGATTGTGAGTACATGAATTGACTTTACAGACTGTACTCTGGAATCAAGAGTTTGGAGGCTGTTCAAGAGGGATTCATTGCACTCTGACAATTCCATATGCGCTTCACCCACATCTGCCAGCAATTGTCTGTACCAAACGTACCAAACACTAATTAGCTGACGTCAGCAGAATGATGGAAACACGAAGCTGGGTGGCGAACAGGCCAGTCTTCAGTATTTTTTCAAAGTGGCTCATTGGTCTAGGGGGTTATGATTCTCGCTTTGGGTGCCATAGGTCCCGGGTTCGAATCCTGGACGAGCCCTCGATTTTGCCAAAGGCCACACCACGTTGAAAACACCGGTTCTCGTCCTATCACCGAAGTTAGGCAACGTCGGAGCTTGTTAGTGTTTGGATGGGTGGCCGCCTGGGAACACCTGGTGCAGTTGGCAACTTTATTTTTACAGATATACATGTCATTTAAATGTAACCAAGATTATTCCAGTGATAGGCTGATACAATGCCAGTATAAATTATAGACCAGGTAAAATATAGGCTAGGTAGGGCCTCTGGACCTGGCCAGCTTAGGGGTTTATATGCAGGCCCAAGGTTCGTGCCATGATCACCATACGCACGACACCTGTGACGTTAGTGCATATGGAATTCGTTCCGAACGTGGAGACGTTGTCTTGAGAAACTGAAACTGAAACTAATATTGTGGGTTGAACTAAATATCTCGAAATATTGATCAGATCATGAGTCCACAGCTCTACCAAAAGACACCGGCCTGCTAACAGGGTTATCAATATACACAGGAAACAGGGTTATCAATATACACAGGAAACAGGGTTATCAATATACACAGGAAACAGGGTTATCAATGTACACAGGAAACAGGGTTATCAATGTACACAGGAAACAGGGTTATCAATATACACAGTAAACAGGGTTATCAATGTACACAGGAAACAGGGTTATCAATATACACAGGAAACAGGGTTATTAATATACACAGGAAACAAGATTGTCAATATACACAGGAAACAGGATTATCAATATACACAGGAAACAGGGTTATCAATATACACAGGAAACAGGGTTATCAATATACACAGGAAACAGGGTTATTAATATACACAGGAAACAGAGTTATCAATATACACAGGAAACAGGTTATTAATATACACAGGAAACAGGGTTATTAATATACACAGGAAACAGGGTTATCAATATACACAGGAAACTGGGTTATCAATATACACAGGAAACAGGGTTATCAATATACACAGGAAACAGGGTTATTAATATACACAGGAAACAGAGTTATCAATATACACAGGAAACAGGGTTATTAATATACACAGGAAACAGAGTTATCAATATACACAGGAAACAGGGTTATCAATATACACAGGAAACAGGGTTATCAATATACACAGGAAACAGGGTTATTAATATACACAGGAAACAGAGTTATCAATATACACAGGAAACAGAGTTATCAATATACACAGGAAACAGGGTTATTAATATACACAGGAAACAGGGTTATTAATATACACAGGAAACAGGGTTATTAATATACACAGGAAACAGAGTTATCAATATACACAGGAAACAGGGTTATCAATATACACAGGAAACAGGGTTATCAATATACACAGGAAACAGGGTTATCAATATACACAGGAAACAGGGTTATCAATATATACAGGAAACAGGGTTATCAATATACACAGGAAACAGGATTGTCAATATACACAGGAAACAGGATTGTCAATATACACAGGAAACAGGATTGTCAATATACACAGGAAACATGATTATCAATATGCACAGGAAACAGGATTGTCAATATACACAGGAAACAGGACTGTCAATATACACGGGAAACGTGATTATCAATATACACAGGAAACAGGATTGTCAATATACACAGGAAACAGGATTGTCAATATACACAGGAAACAGGATTGTCAATATACACGGGAAACGTGATTATCAATATACACAGGAAACAAGACTATCAATATACACAGGAAACAGGATTGTTCGTTTGTTCTTTGATTTAATGTCTGTTCACTATGAGTGATATTAGACGGTAATAATAAACAGAATTGTCAATATACACAGGAAACAGGATTGTCAATATACACAGGAAACATGATTGTCAATATACACAGGAAATAGGATCGTCAATATACACAGGAAACAGGATCGTCAATATACACAGGAAACAGGATCGTCAATATACACAGGAAACAGGATCGTATATATACACAGGAAACAGGATTGTCGATATACACAGGAAACAGGATTGTTCGTTCGTTCTTTGATTTAATGTCTGTTCACTATGAGTGATATTAGACGGTAATAATAAACAGTTGTCAATACACAGGAAACAGGATTGTCAGTCAATATACACAGGAAACAGGATTGTCAGTCAATATACACAGGAAACAGGATTGTCAGTACTGGTGCTGAGTAGAGGGACTATACACACGTTAAGCAGACTGTGAATAATCAGCAGACTGAACAGCACAGGGAAGGGTCAGCACCATTGATCCGGGCTGGGAATAATCAGCAGACTGAACAGCACAGGGAAGGGTCAGCACCATTGATTCAGGCTGGGAATAATCAGTAGACTGAACAGCACAGGGAAGGGTCAGCACCATTGATCCAGGCTGGGACTACAGTGAACTGTGGCACGAGGTACTGGCTTCACAGGTTGACTGGCGTGATGTTTGTTGTCATTAAATGGGATGGGATGTATGACTCATTGCCCACATGCAGCGCGTGCCCCATGGCGCTCAGCGTGCTCTGCACGTGCTGCCTGACTGGCCCTCCTACCATCCGCTCCCTGCATCGCATACCTGCTGGTCAATCAGCCCATCGATCAATCGATCGCTCCCCGCCCCCCCCCCCCCCCTGCTGCACGCAACGCTTGCCTGTGTCATACCTCGCCTGTCCCAGTGTCTCTATGACCACGAACACAGCGAATAGCGTGGATGACACATCTCTCAATGGCCACACACACACACACACACACACACACACACACACACACAGTAGATAGCACAGTTACCTCACGGCTTGACCTGCCGTCTGAATGTAAGCCAACATCACCCTCCGGCTCCCAGCCTCAGTATCGGACGTTTTACAGGACGGTGAGTGGGTTTCTCACAAGTCAGATATTTTGTTGTTGTGTCACAAAACTCCTGACCCTTTCAGTGACGTGAGACAATTCATGATCCTAGCAGACCATTCACAACCCATCCAACTACCCAGAGGATTGATGTAGATGACGGAATCACAGCATGGGGTATTACCTAAGTCCTGATGGGACTACACACTGATTTCATCGAGAAAAGCACAACAGGTGGATAATAATTAGATGCCACTGGATTTTTGGTCTAGTGTGCTTAGGGACTTTTGGTATCTGCCCTGATGGACTTTCGCCACAGTGAATGACCTGGCGGACTGTTGGTACAGTGAGCAGAGGACTTTTGCTACAGTGAGTGACCTGGAAGACTCTAGGTACGCTGAGCGGTGGACTTTCGCTACAGTGAGTGTCTTGGCGGACTTTTGGCTACAGTGAGTGTCCTGGTGGACTTTTTGCAACAGTGATATCCTGGCTGACTTTGGCTACAGTGTCATAGTGTGTTTTTGCTACATTGAGTGTTGTGGTGGACTTTTGCTACAGTGAGTGTCCTGGACTTTTTGCTACAGTGTCATGGAGGACTTTTGCCACAGTGAGTATCCTGGTGGACTTTTTGCTACAGTGTCATGGAGGACTTTTGCCATAGTGAGTATCCTGGTGGACGTTTTGCTACAGTGAGTGTCTTGGTGGATTTTCTGGTACAGTGAGTGTCTTGGTGGACTTTTTCTTTACAGTGAGTGTCTTGGTGGATTTTTAGCACAGTGAGAAGTGTGTGGACTTTTGGCATAGCCGACAGAAGGGAGGTGAAGTGAAGGATGGCTGTGCTCAACCTACTGCAGGTGACAGGGTTACAGGTGTGGCGCCACCTCCTCTCTCTGCTACCTCTCTCTACCTCACAGGTGAGATACAACTCTCTATCATATCCAGTCTGTATCACAGGCAAGACACAATTCTCTCTCCTACCTGTCCTCTGTCTCGCAGGTAAGACACAACTCTCTCCCCTACCTGTCTTACATCACAGGTAAGACACAACTCTCTCCCCTACCTGTCTTACATCACAGGTAAGACACAACTCTCTTCCCTACCTGTCTTACATTACAGGTAAGACACAACTCTCTCCCCTACCTGTCTTATATCACAGGTAAGACACAACTCTCTCCCCTACCTGTCTTACATCACAGGTAAGACACAACTCTCTCCCCTACCTGTCTTATATCACAGGTAAGACACAACTCTCTTCCCTACCTGTCTTACATCACAGGTGAGACACAACTCTCTCCCCTACCTGTCTTATATCACAGGTAAGACACAACTCTCTCCCCTACCTGTCTTATATCACAGGTAAGACACAACTCTCTCCCCTACCTGTCTTATATCACAGTGAGACACAACTCTCTCCCCTACCTGTCTTATATCACAGATAAGACACAACTCTCTCCCCTACCTGTCTTACATCACAGGTGAGACACAACTCTCTTCCCTACCTGTCTTACATTACAGTGGACACTTTCCTACATGTTCATCATGAGACACAACTCTCTCCCCTACCTGTCTATATCACAGATAAGACACAACTCTCTCCCCTACCTGTCTTACATCACAGTGAGACACAACTCTCTCCCCTACATGTCTTAATCACAGTGAGACACAACTCTCTCCCCTACCTGTATTACATCACAGTGAGACCATCTCTTCCCTACCTGTCTTTATCACAGGTGAGACACAACTTCTCCCCTACTGTCTTATTCACAGATAGACACAATCTCTCCCCTACCTGTCTTGTGATATGCACAGTGAGACACAACTTTTTTCACAGTGAGCACTTGACTTCTTACATCACAGGTGTAGACAAACTTTCTACGTGTTCACAGTGGACAATTCTTCTCACTTCTTATCACAGGTGAGACACAACTCTTTCCTACCTGTCCTTATCACAGGGAGACACAATCCTCTCTCTACCTACTGTCCTGTGTCACAGTGAGACACAACTCTCTCTCCTACCTGTCTTATATCACAGGTGAGACACAATTCTCTTCTCCTACCTGTCCTGTGTCACAGTGAGACACAATCTCTCTCCTACCTGTCTGATTCACAGGTGAGACACAACTCTCTCTCCTACCTGTCCTGTGTCACAGGTGAGACAAATCTCTCTCCTACCTGTCTTGTCACAGTGAGACACAACTCTCTCTCCTACCTGTCTACTTCACAGGTGAGACAAATTCTCTCTCCTACCTGTCCTGTGTCACAATGAGACACAATCTCTCTCCTACCTGTCCTTGTCACAGGTGAGACACAACTCTCTCCTACCTGTCTATTCACAGGTGAGACACAATTCTCTCTCCTACCTGTCCTGTGTCACAGTGAGACACAATCTCTTCCTACCTGTCTGTTCACAGGTGAGACACAATCTCTCTCCTACCTGTCCTTTCACAGGTGAGACACAATCTCTCTCCTACCTGTCCTGTGTCACAGTGAGACACAATCTCTCTCCTACCTGTCCTGTGTCACAGTGAGACACAATCTCTCTCCTACCTGTCCTGTGTCACAGTGAGACACAATTCTCTCTCCTACCTGTCCTGTGTCACAGTGAGACTAATTCTCTCTCTACCTGTCTGTGTCACAGTGAGACAAACTCTCTCTACCTGTCTGTGTCACAGGTGAGACACAATCTCTCTCTACTGTCTTGTCACATGGAAATTCTCTCTCCTACCTGTCCTGTGTCACAGATGAGACAAACTCTCTCTCTACCTGTCCTGTGTCACAGTGAGACACAATTCTCTCTCCTACTGTCTGTGTCACAGTGAGACACATCTCTCTCCTACCTGTCCTGTGTCACAGGTGAGACACAATTCTCTCTCCTACCTGTCCTGTGTCACAGGTGAGACACAATCTCTCTCCTACCTGTCCTGTGTCACAATGAGACACAATTCTCTCTCCTACCTGTCCTGTGTCACAGGTGAGACACAATTCTCTCTCCTACCTGTCCTGTGTCACAGGTGAGACACAATTCTCTCTCCTACCTGTCCTGTGTCACAGTGAGACACAATTCTCTCTCCTACCTGTCCTGTGTCACAGGTGAGACACAATTCTTCTCCTACCTGTCCTGTGTCACAATGAGACACAATTCTCTCTCTACCTGTCCTGTGTCACAGTGAGACACAATTCTCTCTCCTACCTGTCCTGTGTCACAGTGAGACACAATTCTCTCTCCTACCTGTCCTGTGTCACAGTGAGACACAATTCTCTCTCTACCTGTCCTGTGTCACAGGTGAGACACAATTCTCTCTCCTACCTGTCCTGTGTCACAGGTGAGACAATTCTCTCTCTACCTGTCCTGTGTCACAGTGAGACACAATTCTCTCTCCTACCTGTCCTGTGTCACAGGTGAGACATAATCTCTCTTCCTACCTGTCCTGTGTCACAGTGAGACACAATTCTCTCTCCTACCTGTCCTGTGTCACAGTGAGACACAATTCTCTCTCCTACCTGTCCTGTGTATCAGGTAGACACAATTCTCTTCTCCTACTGTCCTGTGTCACAGTGAGACACAATCTCTCTCCTACCTGTCCTGTGTCACAGGTGAGACACAATTCTCTCTCTACCTGTCTGTGTCACAGGTGAGACACAATTCTCTCTCCTACCTGTCCTGTGTCACAGTGTAGACACAATCTCTCTCCTACCTGTCCTGTGTCACAGTGAGACACAACTCTCTCTCCTACCTGTCCTGTGTCACAGTTGAGACACAACTCTCTCTCTACCTGTCCTGTGTCACAGTGAGACACAACTCTCTCCTACCTGTCCTGTGTCACAGTGAGACATACTCTCTCTTACCTGTCCTGTGTCACAGTGAGACACAACTCTCTCTCCTACCTGTCCTGTGTCACAGTTGAGATACAACTCTCTTTCCTACCTGTCCTGTGTCACAGTTGAGACACAACTCTCTCTCCTACCTGTCCTGTGTCACAGTGAGACACAACTCTCTCTCCTACCTGTCCTGTGTCACAGTTGAGACACAACTCTCTTTCCTACCTGTCCTGTGTCACAGTGAGACACAATTCTCTTTCCTACCTGTCTTATATCATAGGTAAGACACAATTTCTCTCCTATCTGTCCTGTGTCACAGTGAGACACAACTCTCTCTCTCTTACCTGTCGTGTATCACAGTGAGACACGTTTCTCTCTCCTACCTGTCGTGTGTCACAGTGAGACACAACTCTCTCTCCTACCTGTCCTGTGTCACAGTGTGACATAACTCTCTCTCTTACCTGTCCTGTGTCACAGTGAGACACAACTCTCTCTCCTACCTGTCCTGTGTCACAGTGAGACACAACTCTCTCCCTACCTGTCCTGTGTCACAGTGAGACATAATTCTCTCCCCTACCTGTCCTGTGTCACAATGAGACACTACTCTCTCTCCTACCTGTCGTGTGTCACAGTGAGACAAACGGGTTCACGTTGTTTATTGCTGTGTCACCATGATTTTGCAGTTATGGTTGATTACTTATGACTGCAATTGATTTTGGTCTAGATGATTGCCGTTGTTGTTGGTCTTGCTTTGGATAATTCCTCAGTTTGTCATTGAATTTGCAGATCATTGTTGATTGTAAGTTTTTCCATTGACATTTGCAACTGGTCTGTAATCATCATTATTGCCAAGGGATCTGTACAGTCTTGTTCAAGAGAACACAGCACTCTACATTACCAGCCTGGTTAGCAGAACTATTATTTATTCCTTTCTAGCAGGGAGGTATCATCCATTGCCTGATTAACATATCATCCCATTGCCTGATTAACATATCATCCCATTGCCTGATTAACATATCATCCCATTGCCTGATTAACATATCATCCCATTGCCTGATTAACATATCATCCCATTGCCTGATTAACATACTCATCCCATTGTCTGATTAACATATCATCCCATTGCCTGATTAACATATCATCCCATTGCCTGATTAACATATCATCCCATTGCCTGATTAACATATCATCCCATTGCCTGATTAACATATCATCCCATTGCCTGATTAACATATCCCATTGCCTGATTAACATATATCCCATTGCCTGATTAACATATCATCCCATTGCTGATTACATATCATCCCATTGCCTATTAACATATCATCCCATTGCCTGATTAACATATCCCATTGCCTGATTAACATATCCATTGCCTGATTAACATATCATCCCATTGCCTAATTAACATATCATCCCATTGCTTGATTAACATATCATCCCATTGCCTGATTAACATATCCCATTGCCTGATTAACATATCATCCCATTGCCTGATTAACATATCCCATTGCCTGATTAACATATCCCATTGCCTGATTAACATATCATCCCATTGCCTGATTAACATATCATCCCATTGCCTGATTAACATATCATCCCATTGCTGATTAACATATCATCCCATTGCCTGATTAACATATCATCCATTGCCTGATTAACATATCATCCCATTGCTGATTAACATATCATCCCATTGCTGATTAACATATCATCCCATTGCCTGATTAACATATCATCCCATTGCTTGATTAACATATCATCCCATTGCCTGATTAACAATATCTCCATTGCCTGATTAACATATCATCCCATTGCCTGATTAACATATCCCATTGCCTGATTAACATATCTCCATTGCCTGATTAACATATCATCCCATTGCCTGATTAACATATCCCATTGCCTGATTAACATATATCCCATTGCCTGATTAACATATCATCCCATTGCTAATTAACATATCATCCCATTGCCTGATTAACATATCATCCCATTGCCTAATTAACATATCATCCCATTGCCTGATTAACATATCCCATTGCCTGATTAACATATCATCCCGTTGCCTAATTAACATATCATCCCATTGCCTGATTAACATATCATCCCATTGCCTGATTAACATATCATCCCATTGCCTGATTAACATATCATCCATTGCCTGATTAACATATCATCCCATTGCCTGATTAACATATCCCATTGCCTGATCAACATATCATCCCATTGCCTGATTAACATATCCCATTGCCTGATTAACATATCCCATTGCCTGATTAACATATCATCCCATTGCCTGATTAACATATCATCCCATTGCCTAATTAACATATCATCCCATTGCCTGATTAACATATCCCATTGCCTGATTAACATATCATCCCGTTGCCTAATTAACATATCATCCCATTGCCTGATTAACATATCATCCCATTGCCTGATTAACATATCATCCCATTGCCTGATTAACATATCATCCCATTGCCTGATTAACATATCCCATTGCCTGATCAACATATCATCCCATTGCCTGATTAACATATCCCATTGCCTGATTAACATATCCCATTGCCTGATTAACATATCATCCCATTGCCTGATTAACATATCCCATTGCCTGATTAACATATCCCATTGCCTGATTAACATATCATCCCATTGCCTGATTAATTGATAGGCATTTGTTGGTAAGAATGCTTGTCATCTTCTTGAATGCTGTTTTGGCTTTGCCGATTCTGCCAGCTATTTCCGATGTGCATCTGCCGTCTGATGAAATGACCGTTCCCAGGTATTTGAACTTATTAACCTGTATCAAGGTTGTGCCATTTGCTGTTATTTTGCAGGAGGGGATTTCATGTTTTTTACTGATCACCATGACTTCAGTCTTCCTGCTGTTTAGTTCCAACCCCTTACCTTTGCTTTCTGTTTCTAGTATATTCACAAGGTTTTGTAGGTCCCTTTCATTTTCTGCAATTAGCACGGTGTCATCTGCGTACCGAATGTTGTTTATCATTTTCCCTCCAACCTTTAATCCAGGGTCTTCTTCTAGGTTTCTCATGATGTTTTCGCTATATAGTGAAAACAGATCTGGTGACAAAACACAACCCTGTCTGACTCCTCTTTTGATGTTTTGAAAAGAGCTTATATTGTTTTCTATTCTCATTGCAGCTGTTTGTTCCCAGTACATATTCCTGATTATTCGTAAATCTTTTCCATCGACATTGAGTCTCTCCAGTTGGTTGATCAATTCATCATGTCGTACCTGATCGAAAGCCTTGGTATAGTCAACAAAGCATAAATACAAATCCTTATTCATCTCAATTAACCTCTCTATGATAGTTCTTAGGATGTATAAGGCATTAATAGTTCCTTTCCCCTCCACAAATCCACACTGTTCTTCTGCTATTTCTCTTTTGATTCTATTCCTTGTCCTCATCATGATTATTCTTAACAGGATTTTTGTTACATGACTCATCAAACTGATTGTGCGATGGAGCTCGCATTCTACAGCCCCTGTCTTCTTTGGAAATGCAATGAACATTGATTATGACATATCTTTGTGGATTTTTCCAGAGTTGTAAATTTCATTTAGGAGGACTGTTATTTTTTCTATGCCAAATTCCTCCAGGGCTTCAATCATCTCTGTAGTAATGTTGTCTGGTCCTGGGGCTTTTCCTGGTTTCATCTTTTTCAGTGCTGCTCTAACTTCATCTTTCATTATGGGTGGTCCTTCAAAGTTCTTCTTTTATAATGTGCTCTTCGTTTCTGTCATCCTCAAAAAGGTCTTTAATGTACTCTCCCCATCTGTCTAATATTTTGTCTTTTTCCATGATAAGCGTGCCATCTTTCGATTTTAAGCAACCAGTTGATGTGCATGTATTTTTCCTGTGGACAATTTCTTCAATTGTCTGTACATACCCTGAGGATCCATTTTGTGTCGTTCTTCTAACTCTTTGCATTTTGTGTTCAGCCAAGCTTCCTTAGCTTCATTGCACCTATACCTGATTTCTTTGTTTATCTTCCTGTGTATCTCCTCGTTTCTCTTTGCCTTCCTCCATCAGACCCAAAATTTCATTAGTCATCCAGCTCTTTTTTGCTTTTCTATTTGCCTTAGGGATGTCTTCACAAGCTTCATGTTATTATTTACTCAACACAAACATTTCACGTAATGACAACTGAATTTTACACACACACACACACACACACACACACACACACACACACACACACACACACACACACACACACACACACACACACACACACACACACACACATATATATATATATATATATATCATCATCATCATCATCATCATCATCATCACTACACAAATGCACTAGAGTTAG
The DNA here is from genome assembly GCA_030674185.1 of Monoplex corrugatus. Taxonomy (NCBI): domain Eukaryota; kingdom Metazoa; phylum Mollusca; class Gastropoda; order Littorinimorpha; family Ranellidae; genus Monoplex; species Monoplex corrugatus. Next base: position 101,040,656 of record CM060308.1, on the reverse strand, counting down.
ACAAACAAAAACAACAACGAAAGATCATCAAAGGACATAATCTACCTTTTAAACAGAGTTCTTTTTAATTCATATCATTACATTGATATGTCGCACGATGAAATGAAATAATCTTACCTGTTTTGTTTTTATTACTATTTTTACATTGACATCATGCGCAATAGATATGAAATAATCTCAATCTGTTTTATATTCATATTACGAGTATTACGTGGGTGTCATGCACAATAAATATGAAATAATGTGATTTTTTTTATTCATAATTTCATATCGTTTTTGTTTTGTTTTTGCAACAGATAAGAAATATTCTGTTGTCGTGTTTTCCATGAAGGGAGACTATCAAGGCTATACATTATTACAGCGTCAGAAATAACCACGGCACAGGGGATAAGACTGCAATTCAAAGCGATAAGCGTGTCTTGCCAGACTAACACTGGCTCACAGCCGGGGGAGTGGGGGAGGTACGATCGAAACAGCTCACTGTCTGAGAGAGGTTTCAGGGTTTACAGAGTTCACCGTCTGTACAAGCTTTCAAAGCCTGCAGATCTCACTGTGTGAGAGATTTTAGGGCTTGTCAACTCATTGGGAGGAATTCTAGTGCTTATAGAGCCCAGTGTGATGCTTTAGATCTTACAGAGCTGAGTTCTTTTATGGCTGATACGAGTTCATTTTCTGTAAGGGCTTTTAGGGCTTATAGAGTTCACTGTCTGTAAGAGCTTTTATGGTTTATAGAGTTCACTGTAAGGACTTCTAGGGCTTATGGAGTTCATCGTCTGTAAGGACTTTTGGGGCTTACACAGTTCATCGTCTGTAAGGACTTTTGGGGCATATACAGTTCATCGTCTGTAAGGACTTTTGGTGCTTACACAGTTCATCGTCTGTAAGGACTTTTGGTGCTTATACAGTTCATCGTCTGTAAGGACTTTTGGGGCTTATACAGTTCATCGTCTGTAAGGACTTTTGGTGCTTATACAGTTCATCGTCTGTAAGGACTTTTGGGGCATATACAGTTCATCGTCTGTAAGGACTTTTGGTGCTTATACAGTTCATCGTCTGTAAGGACTTTTGGGGCTTATACAGTTCATCGTCTGTAAGGACTTTTGGGGCTTATACAGTTCATCGTCTGTAAGGACTTTTGGTGCTTATACAGTTCATCGTCTGTAAGGACTTTTGGGGCATATACAGTTCATCGTCTGTAAGGACTTTTGGTGCTTATACAGTTCATCGTCTGTAAGGACTTTTGGGCTTATACAGTTCATCGTCTGTAAGGACTTTTGGGGCTTATACAGTTCATCGTCTGTAAGGACTTTTGGTGCTTATACAGTTCATCGTCTGTAAGGACTTTTGGGGCTTATACAGTTCATCGTCTGTAAGGACTTTTGGGGCTTATACAGTTCATCGTCTGTAAGGACTTTTGGGCTTATACAGTTCATCGTCTGTAAGGACTTTGGGCTTATACAGTTCATCGTCTGTAAGGACTTTTGGGGCATATACAGTTCATCGTCTGTAAGGACTTTTGGTGCTTACACAGTTCATCGTCTGTAAGGACTTTTGGGGCATATACAGTTCATCGTCTGTAAGGACTTTTGGGGCTTATACAGTTCATCGTCTGTAAGGACTTTTGGTGCTTATACAGTTCATCGTCTGTAAGGACTTTTGGGGCTTATACAGTTCATCGTCTGTAAGGACTTTTGGTGCTTATACAGTTCATCGTCTGTAAGGACTTTTGGGGCTTATACAGTTCATCGTCTGTAAGGACTTTTGGTGCTTATACAGTTCATCGTCTGTAAGGACTTTTGGTGCTTATACAGTTCATCGTCTGTAAGGACTTTTGGGGCTTATACAGTTCATCGTCTGTAAGGACTTTTGGTGCTTATACAGTTCATCGTCTGTAAGGACTTTTGGGGCATATACAGTTCATCGTCTGTAAGGACTTTTGGGGCTTATAAGTTCATTGTAAGGACTTTTAGGGCTTATAGAGTTCATCGTCTATAAGGACTTTTGGGGCTTATAAGTTCATTGTAAGGACTTTTAAGGCTTGTACAGCTATTGTCTGTAAGGACTTTTGGGGCTTATACTGTTCCTTGTAAGGATTTTTAGGGCTTATAGAGTTCATCGTCTGTAAGGACTTTTAGGGCTTACAGAGTTCGTTGTAAGGATTTTAGGGCTTACAGAGTTCATTGTCAGGACCTTTATAATAATAATAATAATAATAATTACAATATTTATATAGCGCAAAATCTTGATAAAATCAAATCTAAGCGCTGAAGCAGAACACACACGCACGCACGCACGCACGCACGCACGCACGCACGCACGCACGCACGCACGCACACACACACACACACACACACACACACACACACACGCATGGCTATAAATGGGGAGAAAGAATAAAAGCAATAAAAGCAAGAATAAAAGCAATGGAAAATTATAGAGAGCATAGCATATACAATTATATATTATAACCATGTGATTCCCCTCCGAGCGGAGACAGGCTGCAGAGGGGTGGGGGGGGGGGGGGGTTGAGTGAGGTTAGGATTTTATGCGGAGGAGAAAAGATGAGTTTTGAGAGCGGACTTGAAGGAGACAAAAGTAGGTTGCTGACGGACTGAGAGAAGAAGTTTGTTCCAGGAGAGTGGACCAGAAACAGAGAAGGCTCGTGGACCATAGGTATTGAGCTTAGTGCGTGGAAAGCGAAAAGTCAGAGGATCGGAGGCAGAGCGGAGGGTACGTGAGGGAACATAGATCTCAAGTAGGCTTGACAGGTAATCGGGGGCTGCGTTATTGAGGCTTTTGTAGCACATGGTGTCTAGTTTGTACTGTATGCGCTTTGATACAGGGAGCCAGTGAAGTTGTGCCAGGAGAGGAGATATGTGGTCAGCTTTTTTCTTTTTGAGTACAAGGCGTACAGCATAGTTTTGAGTGCGCTGTAGGATGTGAATGGTGGAGGCAGGAAGACCAGACAGGAGTGAATTGCAATAGTCAATGCGAGACATTATGAAGGAGAGAACGAGTTTTGCAGTTGTTTCGACAGAGAGATACTTCCTGATCAGGCTTATACGATGGAGATGATAGTAGCAAGATCTGGCAGTTTGAGAAACAAAGTTGTTCATGGACAGGGTAGAGTCAATGCAGACACCAAGGTTTTTAGCTGAATCAGAAATTGGGACTGATGTGTTACATAATGGGAGAGAAAGAGGAGGCAGCTGAGAAAGTTTCTGACGGGTGCCAATGAGGATAGCTTCTGTCTTGTCATCATTAAGCTGAAGTTTGTTGAACGTCATCCAGTTCTTAATGTCCGAGTAACACTCAGTGGTGCGAGTCAACAGGCGCTGTATATTATCAGGTGAGTCACTGTCTTGAAGTTGGGTGTCATCAGCATAGAAGTGGTGTTTTATAGAGTGGGAGTTGATGATGGTGGACAGGGGGGAGGTGTAAAGAGTGAAAAGAACAGGGCAAGGACAGATCCTTGTGGAACACCACAGGTCAGGTATGCAGGTTGAGAGTAAGTGCCATTGATGAGAACAGTTTGTTTTCTGTTTGATAAATACGAAGTGAAAAAGGAGAGAGAGCAATGTCAGAGATGCCAAAAGTATGATGAAGTCTAGAAAGGAGAATACCATGGTCAATGGTATCGAAGGCTGCAGACAGATCAAGGAGTGTGAGGAGAGAGACTTTGCCAGTATCAGTTGCAAGGAGGAGATTGTTGAGAATGTGTAGTAGGGCAGTTTCAGTGCTATGGCACTGGCGGTAGGCTGACTGGAAAGGATTGAGGAGATTGTTGGCAGACAGGTGAGAGTTCAGCTGGTTGAGGACGACTTTTTCAAGGAGTTTTGACAAGAAAGAGAGATTAGAGATAGGCCGGTAATTTTTCAGTTCATTTGGGCCTAAATTGTGTTTCTTGAGGAGAGGGTGAACAATAGCAGACTTGAAAGAATCTGGGACAGTTCCAGTTTGAAGAGAAGTGTTGATGATGTCAGTGATGAATGGGAGGAGAGTAGGGAGACAGTCGGAGTAGAGAGAACCTGGAAGAGGATCCAGTTTAGGGCTTATAGAGTTCATTGTAAGAACTTTTAGGGCTTATAGAGTTCATTGTCTGTAAGGACTTTTGGGATTTACAGAGTCTATTGTAAGGACTTTTAGGGCTTGATAGAATTACTTGTAAGGACTTTTAGGGCTTATAGAGTTCATTGTAAGGACTTTTAGGGCTTATAGAGTTCATTGTAAGGACTTTTGGGATTTACAGAGTTCATTGTAAGGACTTTTAGGGCTTATAGAGTTCATTGTAAGGACTTTTAGGGCTTATAGAGTTCATTGTAAGGACTTTTAGGGCTTATAGAGTTCATTGTAAGGACTTTTAGGGCTTATAGAGTTCATTGTAAGAACTTTCAGGGCTTACAGAGTTCATTGTAAGGATTTTAGGGCTTATAGAGTTCATTGTAAGGACTTTTAGGGCTTACAGAGTTCATTGTAAGGATTTTAGGGCTTATAGAGTTCATTGTAAGGACTTTTGGGGTTTACAGAGTTCATTGTAAGGACTTTTAGGGCTTATAGAGTTCATTGTAAGGACTTTTAGGGCTTATAGAGTTCATTGTCAGGACTTTTAGGGCTTATAGAGTTCATTGTAAGGACTTTGGGGTTTACAGAGTTCATTGTAAGGACTTTTAGGGCTTAAACAGTTTATGTAAGGACTTTTAGGGCTTACAGAGTTCATTGCGTAAGAGTTTTTACATAGCATGTGTAGGGGGGGGGGGAAGAGGAGGGGGCATGGGAGGAGAGGTGTTGAATGACGATAGTGACACCTACAGGTAAAGGCCATAGAGCTGCCGTCCTGTTTCCAGCAAAGCCGATTTTCGGGCGTTCCGTCAACAGCATTAGCGGCGTTGTTGTCTGAGGTAGGGTTGCAGATCACGTCTGATCACACGACCACCCACCTACACCGCCTACACTGGTACTGCTGACTGTCTGGTGAAATCAACTGCATTAACACTTTGATTGATTGACTGATTGATTTGATTTGATTTGATTTGATTGATTTGATTGATTTGATTGATTTGATTTGATTGATTTGATTTGATTTGATTGATGATTCTTGAATGATTATTTTTTAGGATCATCGCAATTAGGACGGTTTCCTTTGTGCTCACCTTTTTTCTCGCGGGCGTGTGTGTGTGTGTGTGTGTGTGTGTGTGTGTGTGTGTGTGTGTGTGTGTGTGTGTGTGTGTGTGTGTGTGGTGTGTGTGTGTGTGTGTGTGTTGTATGTATGTATGTTGTGTGTGTGTGTGTGTGTAGTGTGTGGTTGTGTGTGTGTATGTGTGTGTGTGTGTGTGTGTGTGTGTATGTGTGTGTGTGTATGTTGTGTGTGTGTGTGTGTGTGTGTGTGTGGTGTGTGTGTGTGTGTGTGTGTGTGTGTGTGTGTGTGTGATATCCCATTTTCTGCGCCACTTTAATGGCCACAGACAGTTTTCACAATGCCATAGTGATGATGACGATGGGGATGATAAACACGATGCCATGGTTTTCCGTCTAGGACTGAGACTGCATGAGAGGGCTGTACTCTGTACTTATTATCATAACATGCCCTGGCGTCAACCGGACCTGAGAGATACACTCACCTGCGGGGCTGGTCAGGAGATTTGAAGCAACGTCCTCAATGACGCATCCGTGAAGTGGACGAATCTGGATTGTGTGGTCTCAAGTCTTCCCAACGAGCCCATAGCACGCTCAGCTCTGGTGGCTACGTG